>ML246025.1:68157-110725 GCA_005239495.1 Nicotiana undulata | reverse complement strand
CGAAACTCACCCGAGCCCTCGGGGCTCAACACCAACAACACACACAACTCCCAAAACATTCTACAGACTCATTCACGCTTTTAAATCATCAAATTATCATCAAAATTATCGAATCAAATCCCAAAACAAAATTAATCAAACTTAAGAACTTTGAAATTCTAGAATTCACTCCAACGCGCCGAACCGGCCTAAACCACTCGGAATGACTTCAAATTTTGCAGATAAGTTATAAATGACACAACGGAACTATTCCCGGTCTCGGAATTTCATTCGGACCTCAGGAACATAAAATCATCTCTCAAGACAAATTTCAAATTCTTTAGAAACCCCACAAGTTCATTAACTCCATTTTTCCTCATTTGGATCTGAAACCAACCAAATCAAGCCCGTTTTACACCAAATGCCACAGATAGGACAAATAACATATAACAAACCTGTTCCGGGCTCCGGAACCGCAATACGGGCCCGGTAACACGGTTTTCACATAATTATTCATTTTCAAAAGCCTTTATTATTTTCAGAAAATAATTTTCTTTAAAAATTCATTTCTCGGGCTTGGGACCTCGGAATTTGATTCCGGGCATACGCTCAAGTCCCATATGAACTACGGACCCTCGGGGACCGTCACATTACGGGTCCGGATCCGTTTACCAAAAATGTTGACCAAAGTCAACTTTATTCAATTATTCAATTCAAAATCCCATTTTGTCAAATTTTCACATGGAAGTTTCCCAGCTACCTGCCCGGGCTGTGCACGCATATCGAGGTGAGATTAACGGAGGCTTTCGAGGCCTCGAAACACAAATTTAGCTGGAATTACTTAGGATGACCTTTTGGGTCATCACATTGATACTTCATTTCGGCTAGTGGTAGAAATTGTCCTAGACTTGGGAGAGTCATATTTTATCATGGCACTCAGGCTACGTGCCCCATTGTAGTTATAACTCAATTTTCATGACCAACTAAGGAAAAGGGGGTTGGAACGTCGAAGGTGGAGGTCAGATTCCTAGGGGTGGAGATCCAGCATGTTGGTATATTTTCTATGGTATGGCTGAGGTCGTTACATTAAATGGTATCATTACAAGAACAATCTCTAATTAGTATAAAGTGATGATTTCCTGAACTTAATACGGTTATGCGTATCTAATAAAATTCTTCTAATATGCTCTACTCTCGGGTGAGCTTCGTAACTCAAAAATCTACATATGTGAATACTTGTATTGAGAAATTCTATGGAGATAACTGCGTCTATCATTGCGTGTTGTAATTCTGTTTAACGGAAAATATTTAAAGGAAGGAAATGGAATGTTTCGACTGGCACGATACGCATGTTGCTTGTGATTCAGAATTGAGGACGAGATCCTCGCATTTTAATATGGTTTGAGATGTTTAAATCAGGCTATGAGCCGCGGTGGAAGTTATGTAAGGACGAAGTCCTTGTGATGGAAATTCTTTGTTTAAATTCTCCCTTGTGAATTAAAATTTTACTATAGTACGGTTAGGGAGTCATACCTGTTAGGATTATTCAACAATTTATGTATAAAATAATGATAATAATCATAATAATAAATAAATAAATAATAATAAAAGTAATACTAATAATAAGTAAATAAATAAATAAATAAATTATTTATCTGTGCATAATTTTCCAAATTCGTGTTATAATTATTGAGCTTTAACCTATAAGGTAGGTGCCCGCTCATGTGGCATTAAATGAGACACGTTAATTCGGGTATATAATTACGAGGTCTTCAAGCATCGTATCTCGTTGTCAATATTGTGAAGGTTTGAAAGGAGATTATTGTTACATGAAGTTATTTGGTGATTCTGTAATTGACTATGAATAACTATTAAGATCATATTGAACCAAAAGGGTGTTTCATTCAAATGGTCAGACGAGTGTGGGTTGAACTTTCAAAGCTCCAGATTGCTTTGGCTACGACGCCAGCGTTGGTGTCGCCCACGGGGTCAGGAGTGTGCACGGTGTATTGTGGTGCATCTCGTATTGGATTAGGTGCAGTATTATGGCAGGATGGCAAGGTGATCGCTTATGCGTCGCGACAGTTGAAAGTCCATGAGAAGAATTATCTTGTCTATGACTTAGTGTTGGCAGCCATTGTTCACGCATTGAAAATTTGGAGGCACTATCTTTATGGCGTGTTGTGTGAGGTTTTCACCGACCACCGTAGTCTCCAGTACTTATTCAAGCAGAAAGATCTAAATTTGAGGCAGCGGAGATGGTTAGAGTTGTTAAAAGATTATGATGTCACTATATTGTATCACCTGGGGAAGGCCAATGTGGTGCCTGATGCATTGAGTAGGAAGGAGGTGAGTATGGGCAGTCTTGCGTATATTCCAATTGGCAAGAGGCCGTTGTCTTCAGACATTCAGACTTTGGCTAATCAGTTCGTGAGGTTGGATATTTCCCCCGCTAGTGTTCTAGCATGTACCGTCGCTCGGTCTTCTTTAATTGACTGTATTCAGGAGCGGTAGGATGATGACCCATATTTGGCAGTCCTTAGGGACACAGTTTGGCATGGTGATGCCAAGCAGGTTACGGTTGGAGATGATGGTGTTTTGAGGATGCAGGGTAGGTTATGTGTGCCTAATGTTGATGGCATGCGTGCGTTGATCCTTGAAGAGGCTCATAGTTCTAAGTATTCTATTCACCCAGGTGCAGCAAAAATGTACCAAGATTTGAGGCAGCATTATTGGTGGAGAAGGATGAAAAGGGACATTGTGGAGTATGTGGCTCGTTGCTTAAATTGTCAGCAGGTAAAGTATGAGCATCAGAGACCTGGTGGTTTGCTTCAGCAGATAGAGATTCCCGAGTGGAAGTGGGAGCGTATCACTATGGACTTCGTTGTTGGACTCCCACGGACTCAGAGGAAATTTGACGCAGTTTGGGTTATTGTGGATAGGTTGACTAAATCAGCACATTTTATTCCGGTGGCAAGTACTTATACTTCAGAGCGGTTGGCTGAGTTATATATGCAGGAGATAGTTTGCCTTCATGGGGTGCCCGTGTCTATCATTTCTGATCGGGGTACGTAGTTTACTTCGCACTTTTGGAGAGCAGTTCAGCGTGAGTTGGGCACCCGAGTAGAGTTGAGTACAATATTTCACCCTCAAACTGACGGCCAGTCCGAGCGTACCATTCAGATATTGGAGGACATGCTCCGTGCTTGTGTTATTGACTTTGGAGGTTCATGGGATCAGTTCTTGCCATTAGCAGAGTCTGTTTATAATAATAGCTATCGGTCGAGCATTCAGATGGCTCCTTATGAGGCATTATATGGTAGACGGTGTAGATCGCCAGTTGGATTGTTTGAGCCGGGAGAGGCTCGGTTGTTGGGTACAGACTTAGTTCAGGAGGCCTTAGATAAGGTCAAGATTATTCAGGAGAGACTTCGTGTAGCTCAGTCTAGGCAAAAGAGTTATGCCGATCGTAAGGTTCGTGATGTGACATTCATGGTTGGAGAAAGAGTATTGCTCTGTGTGTCGCCCATGAAGGGTGTTATGAGATTTTGGAAGAAGGGTAAGTTGAGCCCTAGGTACATCGAGCCGTTTGAGATTCTTGATAGAGTGGGGGAGGTAGCTTATAGACTTGCGTTGCCTCCAGGGTTATCCTCAGTTCATCCGGTATTCCATGTATCTATGTTCCGGAAATTTCATGGAGACTCGTCCACGTGTTAGATTTCAGCTCTGTCCAATTGGACAAAGACTTGACCTATAAGGAGGAACCGGTAGCTATTTTAGACCGGCAGGTTCTTCAGTTAAGGTCTAAGAGTTATCCTTCAATTCGAGTGTAGTGGAGAGGCCAGCCTGTTGAGGCAGCTACCTGGGAGTCCGAGTCGGACATGCAGAGTAGATATCCACACTTGTTTGCAAATTTAGGTAACTTTCTATGTCCGTTCGAGGACGAATGTGTGTTTTAGAGGTGGAGATTGTGATGACCCAAGAGGTCATTTTGTAAATTTAGACTCCGTCCCATGCTTAATTGACATAAGAAGACTAATTTTAAATACCTCAATTTACGTGCGCAGTTCGGGCGTGAAACCGGAAAGCTTTTATGTGAAAATATGAGAAATAGTGATTTCTAAAATTTAAAATTGATAAAAGCTGACTTTGGTCAACATTTTGAGTAAACAAACCCGGATTCGTGTTCCGACAATCCCGGGAGGTCCGCAGTAAAATATGGGACTTGGGCGTATGCCCAGAAATGAATTCCGAGGTCCCAAGCCTTAGAAAACAAATTTTGAAGAAAATTGTTCTGTTGGTTAATTCAAGAAATAAAGAAATGAAATAATACGTGAAATATATGATAGCGGGCCCGTATTTTGGTTTCGAAGCCTGGAACAAGTTCGTTGTGTTATGTAAGTCCTATCTGTGAAGTTTCATGAGAATCAGAGTTGATTTGATGTAATTCAGACATCCGGTTGAAAAGTTGGAAAACTTGAGTGTTCTTGAGAAAATCATGAGTTTCGAGGTTAAATTCGTAGTTTTTGATGTCATTTTGATGATTTGATCGCACGAGCAAGTCTGTATGATGTTTTTAGACTTGCGCGCATGTTTGGTTTGGAGCCCCGAGGGCTTGGGTGAGTTTCAGATAAGTTTAGGCTATGTTGTGCTTGTTTTTTTATGTTTCATCGTTGTTTTTGAACCATAAATGATACCACATTAAGCAAATGAGCTCCAAATTCATATTTTATTAAACCATTAGATCCGTATCGTAATCACAGAGCCATAGGAAAAAGAATCATCGAATTTGGACATCGTATGAGGAAGTTATGCTCATTTTCGTGTCGGGAAAACATTGTTGGTTTTCTAGTGTGCCCAGTTCGCAAATGCAAACTTTTTGTCGCAAATGCAAACTTTTTGTCGCAAATGCGACATCTGCAATCTGTTAAGTAAGATTTTAGACGAGATTTTCACCAATTTTTCAATTTTCTCAAACCCTAAACCTCCATATGCAATTTTCTAAAGACCCAAACTTCTCCAAATCATTGGTAAGTGATCTCTAACCAATTTCTTTCAATTCCTAACAACTTTTAACAAGATTACAACAAAAAAATCTAGAGTTTTCATGGTAAAAAATTGGTTTTTGGGGTAGAACTTAGGAATTTCAAATTTTGGGGAATTGGACCTCGAATTGAGGTCGGATTCCAATACAAATTGTATATCCGTGCTCAAGGGAGATTGGGTAAACGGGTTTTGGTTCGAACCTCGAGTTTAGACCAAGCAGGTCCGGGGTCGATTTTTGAAATTGAATAGGAAAACTTAGGAAGACCATTGCTTTTCAATAAAGATGATTCCTTTTGGCTATGATTGTTAACATTGAACAAATTGTGATTAGATTCGAGCGGATTAGAAGCATATTCAAAAGGGAAAAGCAATAATTGAGCAGTGAGTGACCTGCGAAATTGAGGTAAGTGTTTGGTCTAACTTTGACTTGAGGGAATAGGACTCCCCACTTGTTTGCTATGTGAAATGCATGGGTGTGGTGTATAGGTGAGGTGACGAGTATCTACGCACCACCCAAATGGCATGTTAAACATGATCTTTTCCCGTTCTCAATTAATTGATCCCGGTCTAAATTGTTATTTGTTAGTTATTGTTTCCATGACTACTAGGCCTACTATGTTGGGATTTTATATCCATATATTCATGTCGGTTTCTTGACTACTTACATTGTTATTGTTTAAAGCTTACGGGTTATACCGTTTTCTGTTTTGAAACTTTTGAATCAAAAATTGGTGTGATAAGGGTGAATAAATTGAGGTGATAAGGGTGAATAAATTGGTGTGATAAAGGTGAATAAATTAGTATGATAAGGATGAATAAATTGGTGTGATAAGGGTGAATAAATTGGTGTGACACTAGTGGATAATTGATTGTGATGTTGTGAATAGGTGAGATCGGGTTGCACGCCGCAACACGACTGTGAAAATGGGAAAAATGATGTTTTTATTGATTCTTAAACTTTAAATGATTTGGAAACTCTTGATTTGCTCTACAGTTTTTCTTATATTTAGTACATGTGATTATTTCAAAGTAAGGTTTGAAAAAATTGGAAATTTACTTGAGAGCTGGTTATAGCTGAGGCCTGAAAAAGGCGGTTGAGTTATTTTATTATTATTGAAGTACTTGTTATTTATTTGTTTAGATTTCTTTCTTGCTTTATATAATATTGTTACAATTACATTGTTAAAGCCCCGCCGTAGCCTCGTCACTACTTCGTCGAGGTTAGGCTCGGCACTTACTCAGTACATGGGGTCGGTTGTACTGATACTTCACTCTGTGCTCTTTTGCACAGATCCAGGTACCGGACATCAGTAGAGCTAGTTCGAGCAACTTTCCTATTCATTTGGAGACACGAGGTACATCTGCCGGCATTCGCAGATCCCGAGAGTCTTCTCATATTTTACATACGCTATTTTATTGTATTCAGAACAGTTATACTATTTTTTTCAGCCCAGTATTTGTAGTATTCTTTAATAGTTCGTGAATTGTGACACCAGACTTTGGGTAGTTCTAGACTTATTTATATAATTAACTCGTGGTTCGTTTTTATTTAATGATTTAGTAGTTTATCTGTGGAAATTATCTATATTTAGTTTACTTTAAATTTACTTATTGATGCTTAATAAAATAATCAAAGGGAATTAGATACTCGAATTCTAACATTGGCTTGCCTAGCAAGTGTGGTGTTAGGCGCCATCACGATCCGTAAGGTTGAGAATTTGGGTCGTGATATATGCTAATAAAAGTTTCTATTAGTAATACTAAATATTGAATAATATAGTAAAGAAAAATACAGAGCCAAAAAGTTATTTGATGCTATATGTATCTCTTTAATTTAATAGAGATTTTATTCATTAAAATCCAGATAATGTTATTGAGAACAATAGGATAAAATTTAAAATAAAAAATATTTCAAGAGTAATAAAATATATAAATAAAAAGAAAGTAGTAGACAAAAATATTAAACAAAGTAATATGCCAATAAAATTTTCTATTAACAATGCAATAATACTAAAAATTAGATAATATAATAAAAAAAAAAACAGAACAAAAAAGTTATTCCAGGACTTTATAAGTCTCTTTAATTTAATAGAAATTTTATTCATTAAAATTAAGATAATATTATTGACAACAATAGATAAAATTTAAAATAAAAAATATTTCAAGATCAATAAAATATATATCTTCTCTTATATTACAAAAGTAGAGTGAGTAGACAAAAATATTAAACAAAATAATATGCTAATAAAATTTCTATTAACAATGTAAAAATACTAAACATTGGATAATAAAATAAAAAAAAATATAGAACAAAAACATTATTCAGCAAGTATATAAGTACCTTTAACTTAATAGAGATTTTATTATTGGGTATATCATATTGACAAATAAAATGACAATTAAAATTTACTAAAGCAATGAGATCTAATATGTTCCAAGTTCAAACAAATCGGATCACAATCTATTTTAATTATATTTTTTAGTATCGACTGCCCACGGTTAAAAGTGCTATATTACACTTGCACATCTTCAAGAGTCAAAACTGTCCGTTATAACCTGGACATAACAATGTTTGGGGATTTTGACTTTTTTCTCACTCATCGTGGATGTATTTGAAGAGTGCCCTCAAAGTTTAATTCAAGTTTCAGGTTCACTGTTTAGCATACGTCGCGCCTTTACATTTTTCCAGTTCCTGTATTTTTTCGGAGGAACAGAAGCTCAAATTAGGGTTTTTTTAGTTGTGTAAACTCACTCGTTTAGCCTGTTGATTTTAGGGTGTTTATTTGAGTGGTTAATTAATTCAATATTCTCTTGAGTTATTGTGGTTATGGTACTCTCTGTTGAATGGTGATGAAGTGTGTGGATATACCAGAATGGCTTAAAGGGTTGCCCCTGGCACCTGAATTTCGACCTACTGATACTGAATTTGCTGACCCCATTGCTTATATATCCAAAATTGAGAAGGAAGCTAGTGCTTTTGGTATTTGTAAGGTGATTCCACCATTGCCTAAACCTTCAAAGAAATATGTGGTTCATAACTTGAATAAGTCTCTATCCAAGTGCCCCGAGTTGGGCGTGACTGCCAATCGTGATACTTCGTCTACAACAAGTGATGATGATGAGGGAAATGCTGATGGTGGAGAATTTAGGGCAGTTTTTACCACGCGGCATCAAGAATTGGGGCGTAGTGAAAAGAAGAAGATAAAAAGGGAATCTGGTTTTCATCCATTGGGAGCTCAGAAGCAAGTGTGGCAAAGTGGAGAAGTGTATACATTAGAGAAGTTTGAAGCCAAGTCGAAGAATTTTGCTAGGAGTCAATTGGGCGTGGTTAAGGAGATTTCTCCATTAGCTGTGGAGGCAATGTTTTGGAAGAGGGCTTCTGAGGACCCTATCTACGTGGAGTATGCAAATGATGTGCCCGGTTCTGCATTTGGGGAGCCCGAGGGACTCTTTCATTATTTTCGCAGGAGGAGAAAGAGGCGGAAGAGGACAATTCCTGATAGAAATAGTCGACGAAATCCTGGTTATAAGAATGATGAAGTAGGTACTTCTAGTAGTAGTGCGGACAAAAGTCCATGTCATAGCGTAGAGACACGATCCGCTTCTTTGTTGACCCCTCCATCAAAGAAAATCACAAACTCGTCCCTTTTTAGGCCAAAAGATTGTAGTAATGCTGGTGCAATGGAAGGTAGTGCTGGTTGGACCCTTTCAAACAGTCCTTGGAATTTGCAAGTAATTGCACGGTCGCCTGGGTCACTGACTCGCTTCATGCCAGATGATATCCCCGGTGTTACTTCTCCTATGGTCTATATAGGGATGTTGTTTAGCTGGTTTGCTTGGCATGTTGAGGATCACGAGCTTCATAGTTTGAATTTTCTTCATACGGGATCCCCCAAAACTTGGTATGCTGTGCCAGGAGATTATGCATTTAGTTTTGAAGAAGTCATTCGTCATCATGCTTATGGAGGAAATACTGATCGATTAGGTATGGATATATTCTTTTGTCGATGATGTGATGAAAATTATCAAAGAAGAAAAAGAAAGAAAGGAGTATTTTATTTTCTTCCATTCTTTAGCTTCTTGAAATGTTTCTAACTCCCATTTCTTGTAATCTTACAAAAAGATGGAACGAATTAGTTCTCTTTGGGAAGATTATATCGTAGTTGGTAACCTTAGGGTTATGCTTATACTTATCTTTTACACAAAAACTGTCCTTGGTCATTGCTCTATATGCTATTGCCATTTGGAAAGATTTCCTGACATGTATGTTATTCACTGTATAACTGTCCATTGCTTTCAGAATTTGGATATTTGTAACCCATGGAAGCTTGTTCTATGCCGTGTTGCACTTCTTTTGGATAAGTTTTCAAGATGTTATTCAGAAATATGATTGATATCGCCATTTGCAAATAGTTTTGTGTTTAGCTTCCTGACCTCATTCAATCATCTACAGAAGTGGCTATATCCTGTTTACTATGAAGAAAGCAGCAAGTAATAGGAACATATTCAGAATTAGGATCTCCCTCTTTCTTTCCATTAGAAGTTTCTTTTTTTTTTTTTTGTAAGATATCTAGAGTCTATTCTTTCATCATAGCAAAAGTTATCCAACCTCTTTGTCACTTCACTTTCGTTCTTTTTCCAACCATTTTCCCCTTTTGCCCCTCGCAAACACGGTTTTAATTGATTTTGACTGGTATCTGGTGGAGTATCTCTCCCTTCTTCAAGAATGCCTCCCTTCAAGGTGCATTGACCTAGAAAATTGGAGCCAGCAGCTCCTTAACCCCATCCCTGATTGTTGAGTTTCTTGCAACTTTTAGGTGTATCAGTTGTTTCTCCTCACCATTGCCCCTTATTTAGTGCAATTGGGTGCAATTGGAGAAACCTTGTTTTGTTGTTTTCCTCCCTTGCTTTTGTAGCTCAGCATATCCATTGTTTTCCTTCTTTGTGTTTGTAGCTCGGCATTTCTATTATGTTTTCTCCTTCTTGGGAAACTGTTATACTGCAAGCCGTAATTTGGGATATGATCCTATGAATCAACTTACACTAGTGTTCTTTTAAGGAAGCAACTTACACTAGTATTTAACTCAAAGCGATCTTGGTTCCTACTTTTAAATACTTGTCAATATATTAAATTAAAGTAAATTTAGGACATAAAGCTTTTGCAATTTCCAACTTGAATGCCAAAACTACTTATACTGAGTAAGTTGCCTGTATACCTAACTTGTGGGCTTTCCTTCTTTTAAGGATTTTCAAAGTTTCTTTTTAAACTTGTGCTACCCTACATTGAGCAAGTTAAATTGTATTTTCATATTTTCTTGATAACTGAGTAATTCGAGGGCTACTAGTGCAGGGTTCGAAACTGGTGGATAATGGGCCTGCCCCTTTACGCTTCTCCACTTAAATACCAGGATTTTATCTAGGGCAAGATTTGAAGAACTTATATTGATTTACAAAAGAAAACATTGATTTCCTAGAAAAACCTAACAAGTTAACCTACTCATAAAAGCTAACCAATTAGTTATCAAGGAACCAATTAGCACTCTAATAGGGTAGAGGGAAAGAGAGACTCTTTCTGGAAAGATATATAAGCAATGTAGATGACAAAGGTGACGTTCACATGTAGGCTATGATGTTTATGGTGGAATATTGGAGTTAAATGGATGATCTTGATTCTATCACAGACATGCTATTGGGTGGAAATGAAGAGCTGTGAAGAGGAACATAGGGAAAAGAAGTTGCACTAACGATGTATAGAGTACTTATTTAAGGAGTTTAACTTGATAGTGTTAGCATAAAATATCTTTGAAGAATTTATTATTAATAACTATTTTCATTCAGCAAAAGGTTTTAAAGAACAACAACGAGGGAGAAGAGGGAATTTATTTGGCGTAATTCCGGTAATGTACTCCCTAATACCTCGAGAGAAATGGAATTTTGTTTCCGTAGTCTTTTCCTGGTTATGTTTCCTTTGCTGGTTCTCCCATCTGTGAGGTCAAACGCCACCAAAATCCTTACTCTTGCTTGTTGTTTCTGTATATTTCTTGTCTTGTCGACAAGGAAGTAATAGTTAAGTCGTAGAGTCCTCCACTTCCAA
The DNA here is from genome assembly GCA_005239495.1 of Nicotiana undulata. Lineage (NCBI taxonomy): Eukaryota > Viridiplantae > Streptophyta > Magnoliopsida > Solanales > Solanaceae > Nicotiana > Nicotiana undulata. The sequence continues at coordinate 99,606 of ML246025.1, read as the reverse complement.
CCATGACATTGGATGTTTGTTCGAACAAGGGAGTAAAGTGTGAAAAAGATACTATTGCGCTCTTGCGTAGGAGGTGTCTTTACCATATCAATTAAGAAGACTCCCCCCTCATGTTCTGGAAACTGGAGCCACCATTCCAAAAGGGAGAAGGAAAAGTTGCTGCATAGATCATATACAATGTTATCATGCACTTGTTGTTTAAGGCTTTAAGCATTTTATATTTCCTTTTGGCAGTCATGTTCATTTTGTATTTGTTTAGGCATGGTATGCTGGCAGTTATGTGATACGAGCCATGGTGGGGGGTTTAACATGCATTTGCTCTCTAACTATCTCTTCACAAGTTAGAAAGTAAATGTGCGAGTGAAGGGTATGAGTTTCTTTCCAAAGTTCCTTAAGAAGTGATCCTGTTTCCTGTATTACTTATTCTGGAATTGCTACAGATGTTCAGTTTTTGTGGTTATACTTGTCATTCTGGTAACTTGTCCTTTTCAAGTCTTAGTTTAATTTCTATTGAAGTTAACAATTTTCATATGCCTGCTCAATTTGTGTCATTTATATAGATCTTTGGCTTTAGTCATCTGGCCACTCGCTTGTTGACATTGAAATAGAGATATTTTGGAGTTTTTGCTCTGAAAAGTTTGTAGTTCTCAGCTCCAATAAATATAATCTTACTCTCCAGCTGCTCTTACGCTATTGGGCGAGAAGACCACTCTTTTATCACCTGAAGTTGTTGTAGCATCAGGCATCCCCTGCTGCAGGTGGTTTCCTTTTGTCTGATCCTACTTTAACTTTTTGTATTCTCTTGATTATATTCTGGAACTAAAGTGGGGGTTTCCTGTGTGGCAATTCCTTATTTTGTTTAATATTGCTAACATGCTACTATATGTGCTCTTTTTTTCATAGATTGGTACAGAATCCTGGTGAGTTTGTTGTCACTTTTCCGAGGGCCTACCATATAGGTTTCAGCCATGGTAAGTTGCTTCTGATCTTCTAAATTAAAGTTGTTATTGTGATAGCTTCAACAATTAATGCAGAAATAGCTGTTGTGCTGATTTGATTGTGATCTTCTCTTTAATGAGTTAACTAAATTCCTTCCTCCACCCCTTGATGACTCTAACAATAACAACGCCTCAATTCCAAACAAGTTGGGGGAGGCTTTATGAATCCTACTTCCTTTTTTTAAGCTCGACTCAATCGTCGTTATACCACAATAAAATAAAAGTGAAAATGAATATATATATATATATATATATATATATATATATATATATGTATGTATATATATATTATCAATAATAATAATAGGGCAGCCCGGTGCACTAAGCTTCCGCTATGCGCGGGGTCCGGGGAAGGGCCTAGTAATATTAGAAGCTCTCTAGCAAGTCTAAAACCTAGTCTCAACTAGTAGGTATCCCCTATATGATCTTTTTCTTTTCGTGTAACTTATCTTTAGCTAAGTTTGCATTGATTCCAAGAATTTGTAGGTCTTTCATGAAAACTTCCTTACATGTGATTTTAGGTTTACCCCGCAGTCTTTTAATACCTTCACTTAGCATAGTTTCACACCTATGGACCGGTGCATTTGAAGGTCGAAGCATGACATGACCAATCCATCTCAAGCGACCTTCTCTTATTTTATCCTCAATGCATGCTACTTTCACCTTCTGACGAATGTGGTTATTTCTAATCTTCTCTCGTCTTGTACGACTTCACACCCATCTTAGCATCCACATCTCTGCAACACTCATCTTGTGGACATGTTGGACTTTGGCAACCGAACTTTCACTACCATATAACATTACTGGTCTTGTAGCTGCTCTATAAAACTTACCGTTTAGTTTGGTAGGCATCCTTCTATCACATAATACCCCAGTAGCATTTCTCTATTTCAACCATTCGATTTTTATCCTATGAGTAATGTCTTCATCTATCATTTCATTCTCTTGAAATAACGAGTCTAGATATTTAAATTGTTTGCATTTTAGCACCGCAACCCCATCTAGTCTCACCTCAACTTCGCCCTTCTCATGCTGATTAAACTTGCAGTGCATGTATTCAGTCTTATTCTTTGATATGTAAAATATATCTGTTTCTTGTCTATTTTGACATATGAGTTTTTGCTTGAAGTTCCACATTAGAGATCTCCAATTCACAATTAACAATTTTCTCTATCTACAAATGATCTAGGAAAACAAATCTTGTTAGGTTTAAGAGCATGTGGGTTATGTATGAAGGTCTTTGGGTAATGGTGAGGGCACAAAGATAGCAGTTCGTGGGAAGGTGACCCAAGTTTCAAAGGTCAAGAAGCTCAGACTATTGAAATATGATTTAAAGATATGGAAGTGAGAGGTGTGTTTGGTAGAATGAAGACAAGTATATCGGCTTTCTTCTAGGAACTAACTTCATTTTGCAGAAGAAAGATTAGCGTGATAACTTGACAAAAAGAGGTGGGAACCAGTTAGATTAGTTGAGATATGCGCCAATTGACTTGAAAATCATACCTGCAAACATAAGGGGAGGAGATGAGGGATTGTAATTCAAAGACAATTTCGAAAGGGGGATTGGTAGCAGAAAAGAGGAGGCAAAAGTCTCAAATTAGTTGGCTATGGATGGGGAGGAGGAACTAAGTTTTTCATTAATGTCTAATGCTCGTAGAACTTATAGTCTAAGTTGATCCGACACGACAATTTAGGTTCCGCACCCGTGTCGAAACCGCACTAGTGTGGCTGTGGGATGATATCCGTATCGGATTTGGTCAAACAAATTTTGGCACTTTGATCACGACGGATGGAAAGATCCGAGACGAGATACAATTTGATTCCCGAAATCAGAACTAAAACTAGGGTAAATTTGAAGAAAATAGCATACCTTATTTAGGAAATCAATCTTTTACTTATCTACAACTTGAGAATAAAAAAGAAATCCACACTTTACAAACTATACGTAACTATTCCATAAAATTTCTCATAATTTAGAGATATTCTTATATTTTTATTTTTTTAATTACTTTTAGCCGGATCCCCGCGTTCCTCCACAATTAAATACGTAAGTGGCACGTCTCAAACACAATTAAAGTCTCAAAGGAAGGTTTGAAAATAAGAGTTATTGAGTTGAAAATAAGTAGGTTTCAGCAGTTTCATGATATTTTAATAGGCAACCTAGTTAGATTTCCATAACAAATTCATGAATTTAGGGAGGAAATTATACTAACCTTGAAGGACATGACCTTGGGCAGACAATTTATGCATTGATTCAATCCTAAGGACTTATGGAATTTCCAAAATCCACAGCCGATGCCGAAACACGTCAAAACTAGTCCGAATGACCTCAAATACCCAAATCCGTATTAGGATCCATATTCCTGAATCTTAGAGTTTACATTTCGAAGGATCTGACCTATAGATCCGCACCCGTGTCCGAGTAGCTTAGCTTATAGTTTCATAGAGAGCATCAAATGAAACTTATAATTGAAAGAGTTATGAGGAAGAGAAGTATGGGCAATGTTAGAAGGGGTCAATTTGAACCAAACCAATTAAGTCAAATCAATAAGTTGCTTTTTTATCGATTTGATTTTTGTCTGTTTTTCGATTTTTTTGATTATTTATCAGGTTTTTTCTTGACATACACTACCAAACACATATTCCGGCGACTACATTTTCAACGTAACACTATCAAACCAATTGCTCTTTGAGAAATCTATCATTTACCAAGATATATCGATGGTAATTGAATCAAATAGTGATGAATAATTTAATTACTCAATTAAAAATTCATTATTTTTAACATGAAATAAATCCTTGTACTTAGCAAAAGAAAAATACCGATCAAACTAGAATGTAAAAACAAAGAATTAGATTATTATAATAGCAAAGAACTAGTCTAAAAATACAAATGACTAAATATGTACTATAAAATTTTTGAAACTTTAAAATTTTTGAAACTTTATATAAAAATATACATATATATGTGTAATAATAAATTTAATAGCTACTTCTATAGTCGGTTTGATTCAGTTTTTTCAGTTAGTTTTTGATTATAACTATAACCAAACCAAATTTGATTGGTTTTCAAAATTTAAAGCCCAAACCAAACCAAACCAAACCTAAAAGTATCGGTTTTTTTGGTCGGTTTGGTTTTTCAGGTTTTTATGAACACCCCTACCTGGAACGGCAGAAAGGATGTTTCCGGTAAACCCTCAGCTAAATAGAGGATGAAAGGAAGTGAAGGCAGTAAGTATTAATAGCAATAAGATAAAAGAAGAAAACCGAAGCCAAAACAACAATTATACGCTAGATAGTAATAACATTCTAAGAATAGAAGATTACATACTAATACTATTGCTATCGAACAATTATACGCTAGACAGTAATAACAATCTAAGAATAAAAGACAACATACTAATACTAAAGCTATCGGACTGAGGATGCCCAAAAAGCGGAGAAAGAGTACCCTGATACCAATTTATAAGTATAAAGGAGATATTCAAAGTTGTGCGAACTATGTGGCATTAAACTCATAACTCATATGATGATACTCTGGGAAAGAGTGATAAAGGATAGACTTATAAATACGACAAGAGTAACAGAGAACCAGTTTGGATTTATGCCCGAAGATCTATAACGGAAGCCATATTCTTGCTAAGAAGATTCATGAAAATTTATCATGAAAGAAAGATCTACACATGGTATTTATAGATCTAGAGAAAGCATATGATATAGTGCCACGGAAGGTCCTTTGGTGCGGGAAGGAGAAGAAATAAATTCATAACCAAGTCAGTCCTTTACGAGGGGATTCATTTGACATGTTTTAATTGAGGGAGAAGGGTCGGGCCGCTTATGGGTAAGCGAGTCCAGTTGGGTTTTCTTAATGCTGGTTTGGTTTTCTTAATGCTGGTTTGGTTCTTTCACTCAGACAACGCCACGTGTCATGTCCTTTAAAACATGGGTAAATGTAGAACTTTGATGGAGCACTGGGGAAACGCTCGGCTACCTACTAGCCTACTACCCTAATCCTCGACCTCCACACCCTCTTATCAAGGGTCATGTCCTCAATTAGCTCCAGCTGCGCCGTGTCTTGCCTAATCACCTCTCCCCACCACTTCTTTGGCCTACCTCTAACCCTCCTTAAACCCCCAAGGCTAACCTCTTACACCTCCTAACCGAGGCTTTTGTGCTTCTCCTTTTAACATGTCCGAACCATCTCAGCCTCGTCTCCCGCATCTTATCCTCCATGGGGGCCACACCCACCTTATCTCGAATAACTTCATTCGTAATCTTATCAAACCTTGTATGCCCACACATCCATCTCAACATCCTCATCTCCGCTACTTTTATCTTCTTGACATGCGAGTTCGTTACCGGCCAACACTCTGCCCATACAACATAGTAGGTTTAACCACTACTTTGTAGAATTTACCTTTAAGTTTTAGTGGTACATTCTTATCACACAACACACCGGAAACTAGCCTCCATTGATCCACCTTGCTCCGATACGATATGTAACATCCTCATCAATCTCTCCATCACCTTGTATTATTGACCCAAGGTACTTGAAACTATTTCTCTTGGGGATAACTTGTGTATCAAGCCTCACATCTATGTCCGCTTCCTGGGTAACATCGCTGAACTTGCTCTCCAAATACTGTCTTAGTCTTGCTCAACTTAAAATCTTTAGACTCGAGAGTTTGTCTTCAAGCCTCCAGTCTCTCGTTAACACCATCTCTCGTTAACACCACCTGACGTCTCGTCACAGAAGTATATCAACTGCAAATAACATACACCATGACACCTCCCCTTGAATGTGTCGTGTCAATGCGTCCATCGCCAAGGAAAATAAAAATCGGCTAAGAGCTGATCCCTGATGTAACCCCATCTCAACCAGGAAGTGACCTGAGTCTCCTCCAGCTAGGGGTGGCAATTTGAGCCCAAGCCCATTTGACCCGCCCAACCCGCCTAAGATTTAATGGGTTTGGCAAGAACCCATTAACGAGAGGTGGCGTTAACGAGAGGCTGGAGGTCTGGAGACATACACTGGAGTTTAAGGGTTTCAAGTTGAGCAGGTCCAAGTACGGAGTGGAAGTTCAGCGGTGTTACCCAGGAGGCGGACGGGGATGTGAGACTCGATACGCAAGTCATTTCCAGGAGAGAGAGTGAAGGATGGGGAGATAGATGAGAATGTGCCGTTGAGACTTAAGGGTAAGTTCAACAAGGTAGTGGTTAGACCGACTATGTTGTATGGGGCAGAGTGTTGGCCAGTCAAAAACTCTCATGTTCAGCAGATGAAAGTAGCGGATATGAGGATGTTGAGATGGATGTGTGGGCATACTAGGTTGGATAGAATTAAGAATGAAGTTATTCGGGACAAGGCGGGAGTGACCCTTGTGGAGGCAAAGATGCGTGAGGCAAGGTTGAGATGGTTTGGGCATGTTAAGAGGAGAAGCACACATGCCCCTGTCAGGAGACGTGAGAGGTTGGCCTTAGGAGGTGAGAGGAGGGGTAGAGGTAGGCCAAAGAAGTCTTGGGGAGAGGTGATCAGGCCGGACATGTCGCAACTTGAGCTAACCGAGGACATGACCCTAGATAGAAGGGTGTGGAGGTTGAAGATTAGGGTAGAAGGTTAGTAGGTAGTCGTGCGTTTCCCTTTGTCTTCTCTAGCTCGGTAGTATTAGCGCTAGTACGGTACCCTTTTTTCCTTAGTTTGCTATATTCGCATGTCTTGTTCCGTTGTTACTCGCCATCGGTAATTCCGCAGTTTGCTAAGAGTACTTTGTTCATATTCTCGTTTGTTGCCTTGGAATTAGTTTTCTTAATATGTTATCTTGCTATTACTTGTTGGTACTCCTTTCATATTCTTTGTTGCTATCTTCGATTTAGTTTTCTAATTATTTGTCTTGCCATTACTTGCTATCAGGGGATTCTCTCACATTCTTTAGCCGAGGGTCTATCTGAAACCGTCTCTCTGCCCTCCAAGGGTAGGGGTAAGGCTGCGTACATCCTACCCTCCCCAGACCCCACTTGTGGGATTATACTTGGTTGTTGTTGTTGGCAAGAACTATTTCACCGATGGGCTACGATGGGTAATGCCAAAGTTGACCCACTATTAAGCAGTCCGCCCAAGTTGACCCGTGACACCGCCCAAACATGACCCGCGACTACAACATCCCATGTGATGAGCAAATCCACAATTTCTGTAACTTTTTTATTAAAAAATGTACCACCCTTATTTTAAGGGAAAGTTTCATAATATTAAATAAAATATAATATATTTGTAGCGGTAATTAATTATCCAAAAAGATCACCAAAAAGTACATCCAATTATTGCTCCAAGAATATCTTCAAGAATAGTAAAAATAGACTCCCGATTATTCCCTTCCTTTCGGGGAGTCTTTATTTTTTTAAGGCAAAAAAGGAAAGATTTCTTTCAAAGACTTCTACAAACCTCCAAATATATTTGTATGTAATGTATGTAATATTAATAGTATATATAGTGTATAGTATTAACATATAGTATGTATTTTATGCGGATCATATGTATATTTATATATTATACTAAAAATATATTTAGTATATAATGTGTATTATAAGTGCATCATATGTGTTTTTATATACTATACTTAAAATATATAGTAATACATATTATGTATAAAGAACTTAGACATTTAGTATCTAGAGATTTAAAATTTTGAAAAAAAAGAATCATAAGAAGATGAATCCTCAAAGAATTGAGAGGTGGTAGAATGGGAATTTTGTATGAGAAATTACGATAATTGAAAGAGAGAGAAGGTACCTAATTAATAACATTGACATAAATTAATGTAAGGATAGAAATGGATTTGCTTATTTAGTGGGGCAGTAGAATTTTTAAATTACCACATAATCTTTCAATTATGCTAAGGGTCGGGTTTATTTTGCAATAACTATATGTCTAACAACTTATCTATAAAACATTTTCTCTTAGTTTTGGTCAGGTTTGGTTTGCAATCCATCTTTCTTTTTCTTTTTCTCGAGTTGCATTTCATCATTTCCTTTTGTCTTTTTCTATTTTTTATTTTATTTGTTGAATAGGTGATTTTGGTTATAAATAAAATACTTTATTCCGGAGATGATGAGTAAAATTTTATAATTGTTCAGACATAATCTTATAATTTTCCAGATAACTATTAAGTAGTAGCAATAGACTTTTGCTTTTCTTTCCTTTTGACTAATAGTTATTAGAAGTAAAACTTACATTCAAAAGCCGAAGAAAAATTCTGGACAAAAAATGGCATAAAGAAATTATAGTTATTATAAAATTTAATATTTGATGACCACTAGTACATAAAAGTACAAAGTACATGCAAGTATTACATAATATATAGTATAAATATTACACTTGAAGACTTATTTGGAAAAATTTGATTGAGAATGTTTATGAGAGATATCGTCAAAAATAAGAAGAGAAGTTGGGTCAAGTTGGGCGGGTTGGGCCATGACCCATAGTTTAATCCATCTTGACCTAGCCCATCTTAGCCCAAGTAAACTTTGGGCTGGGTTGAGCAATGACCCATTTAATGGGAGCCCATTTAACTCGCCAAACTCAGCCCAAACCGCCCATTTGCCACGCCTATCTCCAGTTGTCCTCACCTGTGTCTTAGTTCCACTATACATGTTCTTAAGCAACCTAATGTACGCTACAGACACACCTTTAGCCTCCAAACACCTCCATAGTACTTCTCTCAGGACTTTGTCGTATTCTTTCTGAACATCATATGCAAGTCCTTCTTCATTGTCCTATATTGCTCTACCAATCTTCTCACCCGTTGGAATGCTTCTGTGGTCGAACGACCCGACATGAAACCGGACTGGTTCCTTGTCCTCACCCTCTCTTCTACCACCCTCTCTCAAACTTTCATCGTATGACTTAGTAGCTTGATACCCTTATAGTTGCAATTCTGGATAGTACCCTTGATCTTATACAACGGAACCATCGTACTCCACCTCCACTCTTCAAACATCTTTTGCTTCCTAATAATAACGTTAAACAACCTAGAGAGTCATTCCAAGCCTGCCTTACTCGCACTATTCCAGAATTCTATGTGGATTTCGTCTGGCCCGATCTCTCTGCCCCTACTTATCCTTCGCATTACCCCCTCGACCTCCCGGACTGTAATGCGCCTAGAGTACCCGAAATCTCGATGACTTCCGGAGTGATTCAAATCACCTAATACAATGTTCCTATCCTCCCCTTCATTCAAAAGTTTATGGAAGAATGACTGCCATCTCCGCTTAATCTGTGCCTCATCCATCAAAACTCCACCCTCCTCGTCTTTTATACACCTCACTTAATCCAGGTCGTGGGCCGTTTTTTCTCTCTTTGTAGCCTGTACACCTTGTACACCTTATCCACGCCTTTCTCCCAAGCTCACCAATATTCATATAGACGTTCAAACGCTGCAGCTTTAGCCGCAGGCTAAGTTATTCGGACTCGGGTGCGGGTATCCGATACGGGGACGGATTCGAGTATTGGATTCGGCAAAGTCTAAATTTTAAGATTCGGGGGTGCGGATCCAGATATGGATACGGATGCGGGGATTCGGCTAAGAAAATTAAAAAAAAAAAAAGTAGCTATAAAAATATTGTATTATAATTTTTATTATTATTATTATTATACTATAATTATATTTATAAAAATGTTTACAATTATATTATATTATTATTATTATATTAGTTTATATTTAAGAGTTCTTTAGGCCCTTATATGAGAATCGAGTACATGACAATATGTCAGTATCTAGTTTATGACGGCTGTTCTCCTCTCTTAATACCCTCATCAACATTAATTGCCTTGCAATATCCACACATTTTTAAAAGAGATTTACCAAAGTTTGGTGCCAAACATGAGTGACCTTGGAATGTGCGAAACACTAGCATTTATGACTTTTTGTCGGGTAGTCCAAAAAAAATGTCACTATAAGACACTACATCACCAGCAAAATCTTTACAATTACATTATAATTGTTATTATATTATTATTATTATTATTATTATTATTTTATTACATTTACCTATGGAACTGCAGATCATCTTCCCCAACTTCTTTCAAGCTTCCCCAACTTCCTTCAAGTGTGTACAGATGCTCAAATTTCCCCAACTTCTTTCAAGCTCTTACAGATCGCCATTCACGCTACCTTCACGTCCCTTCGTTATTCCTTCATAAGTAAAAAGAAAGTCATTCAACGTCGCTCCACCAAGTTCCATCTACATCCCTGCTGGGTCTATAAGAAGTCCAAAATCAGAACATAACCCTTGAATTCTTGGTTTCTCTGACACACAAAGCAACAAATATGATACAAAAATACTACAAAATTGAAGGTATGCCATTTTCCGTAACTTAAATCTGTTTTATTTTTGAATTTGAGAAATCAAAATCTCAATTTTCTCCCAAATCTGTGGATGGACTCCGGTCAAAGTCTCCGACGTCGGTTGACCGAATCCGGGATGAATCCCGTCCCCGTCCCGTATCGAGACGGGTGCGACACCAAAATAGGCGAGTCCGTGCAACTTAGGCCGCAGGCACCGCTAACTTCTCCTCCTTCTTAGCCTCCTTGTACCACTCCCTATTATCCCTCTTCTCCGCCTCATCTATGCTTTATGTTAGCTTCACATATGCCACCTTCTTGGCTTCCATTTTTCCTTGGACCTCTTCGTTCCACCACCAGTCCCCCGTACGGCCACCGGAGAAACCCTTCGAGGCTCCTAACACCTCTCTCGCAACTTCTCTAATACAACTTGTTGTCATAGTCCACATGCAAATCGCGTCCCCACTACTCCTCCAAGCCCCATAGCCAGTAGCTTCTCCCCCAACTCCTAAGCTTTGTCCTTAGTCAAGGCACCCCACTTGATCCTAGGTAGACCTTACACTACCTTGTTTTTCCTCGTCCGCATGATCACCAAATCCATATCAATAGCCTATGTTGCGTCGTGAGATTCTCACTTGGGATGACCTTGCAATCCGTGCATAAACCTTTATCACACGTCCTAAGTAGGATGTAATCAAATTGGGTTTTGGCCACCGTACTCCGGAAGGTGACCAGGTGCTCCAACACGAGTTAGCAATCATCAAATCAAAGGCTTTAGCACACTCCAACAACAAAATTCCTCCTACGTTTTTGTCTCCAAAACCAAAGCTGCCATGTACCCCATCGACGTCCCAACATGGCCATTAAAATCTCCTCTTGTGATAAGCGTCTCGGTGTGCGGAGTTACCCATCCAAGTCCTCCTAAAAACGCCTTTTAACCTCCTCGTCCAAACCCACTTGAGGCGTGTAAGCACTAATAATGTTCAAAATAAGCCCTCCCATAACTATTTTAATAGCCATCAACCCGTCATTCACCCCCCGGCGAGTACCACAACTTAAACCCGTCTGCCTCTCGAACTGTAGTCCCACCCATCTAGTTTTCTGGACACAAGCTATGTTGACCTTCCTCTTCTGGAGAATCCTCGCGAACTCTGTAGACTTCCCCATCAAAATCCCTATGTTCCAGAATCCAATTCTCAACTTAGAGGTTCTCTTATCCCCCCTTCCCACCCCTCGCCCACTCGAGTACATGGACCTTACTCTACCATTGTTCACCACATGCACTATAGCCTAAACAACAAGTCCCTAATTACTACAATACTCCTAATTTCATTAAAACACGATATATAGAAGTAGCTAAATAAAGGGACACAACAAGAAATGGGAATAAAGTGAATTAAATTTAATCCAGAATACTCAGTAGAAATGGTTAATAACAGAATAAAAATCCTACTCGGTCTCAACAAAAAGAACATGAATGGTAAAATAACTAAGCAAAGATACAACCACACGAAGACTCCCAAAAAAATCACTAAACAACATAAGAATTAACACAACAGAAGAATAATAATGTTGACCAATTTCCAAAACTAGAAAAGGCGTTGATGGAGACATACAGTGGTCTGGACTCTTCACTAACGGTAAGTTGATAGAGATAGAGTGAAAGACGGTGATTCTAATTGAACATAGTGGCTTAGCAAATTTAATTGAAAACGTGAAGGTTACTCTCATAAAATCGGCCTTATCAAACATGCAACGTATAAACATAATTTATGTCTCTCTCATCCTATCAACAATTATCAAGAAGCTAACTGATGGATAACTTTATGAGACGACGACATGGAGCAAACATGAACGAAAAGTATGGTGATGCTAGTATGCTACCAATAGGAGAATGAGGTTTTCATCAATGCAAATTCATAATCAATCAAGCCGTCTTGAGAAAGTGGTTAGACAGATTCACCGATGAAATAAGTATGTACCATGTAAGAGGTGTTGTATACATCATATGGATACCATGAGCATTATTGGCTTTAGGAAGAAGTTACAACCTCATATACTATAAGCAACAACAATAACAATAACCCCTAATCTCAAACAATTTGAGTAGCTATATGAATCTTTGCTAACCATATTTTTCCATTTAAATTCATCTCAAACCAACATTATACAAAATAAAAAACTTCTTTATATTTTCTAGTGTCACTAAAATCTCCGATAGGACTAAATGACTCCTAGAAAGCATAGGATTTAAAGCACACATATTGCAACAACAACAACCACTCTAGTGTGTTCCTATAAGTGGGGAAAAAGTACACGTATTAACGTTAGTAAATCAATATTCCCAATTAATTTGTATTGCCTGTATGAGTCTTTTTCTTTTATTGTGCCTTATTTTACACAGTTTGCAACTTTGCATGGCTTCCAAGAAATCATCAGTCTTTTCGATACAACTTTCTTCCATGTGATTTTAGGTCTATCTCGTCCTCTTAGTGTTGTGAAGAGCGTGAAGATAGGAAAAGCGACAAGCGCATTTTCGCTTAAAGCGTGAAGCGGAATTTTTAAAAAAATATTAAAATAAATATTGAAGGAAAAGAAGTACCGAAGGAAATTGACAGTAAGTAACAAAAAAATAGGGCAGCATTTCGTTGCAATTTAAAAGTGAAACAGTGAAAGAAAAAGAAGAAGAAGAGAATGAGAAAAAGTACTGAAGGAAAAAACAATTGGGCAACATTTACTGCTATTTTGAGACGAAAGACGAAAAATTTCGATGATGTTTTGGAAAAAGAGTTTATTTTTTTATTTTTTTTTGACGTTGGCAGCCACTTAATTTACCGAAGCGCCCGCTACTGTAGCGTCTCGCGCTTCTCGCTATTTTGACAGAAGCGCACGCTTTATATCACCTGCTACGCTTCACAACAAGAAGCGACAAATTACGCTTCGCTTCGCGTCGTGCTTTAAGCACCGAAACGGGCGCTTTTCACAACACTACGTCCTTTCTTGAGAAATCACTGTGTGAGCTTGTTCACATTGTCGTCCTAAGCCCGAATAAAGGAGAAGGATTGTAGTAGGGATGACAACCAACCATCATAAAACTAGCCAATTCTTGATATGGTATAAGCGTGTGGAAGGTATTCATGAGCGGAAATCTTTCGGGACAACTTCCCTACATATGATTTTCTATATACCTCGTTCACTCTCGAGAAGCTGCCGGTGACCTTGCTCACATTGTTGTCCTAAACCTTGATAAAGGAGGAAGGTTAGTGGTAGGGTAGCAACCGGTCGTCATAAAAGCAATGTTATCAAAGGCGAAAAGCGCAAAAAAGCCCTAAGACCCGTTGGGGCTTTAAGCGCAAATAAAGCGTGGGCTTTAATGAAAAAAGGCGCAACTGGATTAAGAAGTAAAAATATGTATATATAGTCCAAGACCAACAATTATAAGCAAGAATAACAAATATATGGACAAAAAAATTGAAGAAAAAATAGCGATAAATTGAAATATCGATTGTTCAGTGTCGCATTTTCAGGATTACACTCATTGGCAAGGAAAGTATGCCTTAGGGCCTTGATGCAACACTGAAGCGCCCGCAAAGCGAGGCGAAGCGCTCAACATGTTCTGAGCCTCGATTTAGGGCTTAAGCGCGCCTTTGACAACACTGCATAAAAGTAGCTGTGAGAAAGCACGAGAGAAAAATATTATTGCTTAATTAAAGTATTGTACAACCCTGGACTTAGGGATAGAAACAGTGGATGAGATAGTTCCTCACCTGTAGACTTAGGGATAGAAACAGTGGACAAAGATGATATTAAAGCATAATGAGGTGATGACAGACGATGATATTTAAACCGACATATGGGGATTAAGATTAAGTGTGGATCATACACCTTTGCGGAGTGCAATTGGTTAACTAAGAAAAGACAAGTCCACAGTAGGTGCAGAATTCGATGCAGGACGTGAATCACCTGGGACTGATGCTAGACGTGGACGACGATGATAAGTCTAGAGTGGTGGAACTGCAGAAGGTTGAACTGGACTAGGTGGTGTAACTGGAGCTATAGGCGGTGGAGCTGCAACTGGAGCTGTAGGTGGTGGAGCTGGAGTTGTAGAGGAAGAAGATGATTGGGAGAAAATGACTGAATCTCCAAAAGATGAAACTGGTAGCACCTCAAAAATATCTAAGTGATTACCTGGACCTGTGAAGTATGATTGGGTTTCAAAGAAGGTATCATCAGTGGACATAAGGTACCACTGAAGGTCAGGAGAATAGCATCAATACCCTTTTGCGTTCTCGAGTAACCTCGAAATACGCACTTGAGAGCACCGGGAACTAACATATCTTTTCCTGGAGTAAGGTTATGAACATAACACGTGCTTCCAAAGGCACGGGGTGGAAGAGAGAACAAAGGTAAGTGAGGAAACATGACAAAGAATGGAACTTGATTCTGGATAGCCGAAGATGGCATACGGTTAATAAGATAGCAAGATGTAAGAACTGCATCCCCAAAAACGCAACGGAACATGAGATTGTATGAGTAGGATACGAGCAGTTTCAATGAGATCTCTATTCTTTCTTTCAGCTACCCCATTTTGTTGACATGTGTACGAACAAGATGTTTCATGAATAATCTCATGAGAGTTCCTAAACTGCTGAAATGGGGAAGACAAATACTCTAGGGCATTATCACTACAAAATGTGCGGATAGAAACCCCAAATTGATTTTGAATTTCAGCGTGGAAGGTCTGGAAAATAGGAAACAACTCAGACCGATTTTCATCAAAAATATCCAAGTGCACCTGGAATAATCATCAATGAAACTGACAAAGTAGCGGAATCCCAAGGTAAAACTGACCCGACTAGGACCCCAAACATCTGAATGGACTAAAGTGAAAGGTGAATCTGCTCGATTATCAAAACGTCGAGGGAAATGGGAGCGGGTATGGTTACCGAGCTGACATGACTCACACTCTAGAATGGACAAGTGAGATAAACCGGGTACCATTTTCTGAAGTTTTGACAAACTGGGATGTCTCAACCGTTTATGTAATAAATTTGTGAATCGGTAACAAGACAAGTTATTGAAGGAAGACAAGATGTGAGTCCATGTGAATTTGCAAGGATAAGGTAATAAAGTCCATATGATTCACGCCCGGTACCAATGATCCGCACGTACTGCGTTCCTGTATAAAAACAAGGTCATCAAGAAATAAAACAACGCATTTAAGTGATTTGGTTAAGCGACTAACGACTATGAGATTAAAAGGACTATTGGGAACATATATAACCGAATCTAAAGGTAAGGAAGGAAGTGGGCTTGATTGACCTATTCCATTGCCGTGGTTTTAGACCCGTGGCGATTGTGATTGTTGGAAGAGATTGAGAATACGAAATACTAGTGAAAAGAGATTTGTTACCAGAAATATGATCAGATGCACCTGAATCAATGACCAAAGAAACGGAGGATGAAGATTGGGAGACACAAGTCACACTGTTACACATTTGAACAACGGAATCTGTCTCTGAAGATGTCTGTTTACAAGCTTTATACCGAAGAAACTCAATATAATCCGGTAGAGAAACCATCCAACTATTTATAGTATTGGATCCCATGTTGCTACAATTAGTTTCTCAAATTCTTGACTAAAAGTGGTAGGGTTAACTTGAAATAGTGAAGAATCAGTAACTTCTTGAAACTAAAGATACATATGGGAAAACACTGGTCACAACATAGAGAAGGAGCACTATTTTATGCTGGAAAACACTGTTCACGCTGAACGCTCTCCGGATAATTCCAAAGTTGTCGAAATCTGTCGGGAATAGCACTGGTGGGCTCGGAATTGATGTGCGACCGGGTTGTCCTGAAGAAGCTTAGCCAGAAAATGGCCGGAGAAGCACGCACGCGCCGACGTGTCTG
Organism: Nicotiana undulata; assembly: GCA_005239495.1. Classification (NCBI taxonomy): domain Eukaryota; kingdom Viridiplantae; phylum Streptophyta; class Magnoliopsida; order Solanales; family Solanaceae; genus Nicotiana; species Nicotiana undulata. The sequence continues at coordinate 83,357 of ML246025.1, read as the reverse complement.
TCTCACGCGCCGTCAGAATTCCAGATCTGGGAGGCGCGTGGGGCATCTGTTGCCGGAGAATCTTTTTGGGGTTTGGTCGCCGGAGAGTTCTGAGTCTAATGGTGGTGTTGGTTTGTGCACAACACTCACCAAACGTGAGATGACACAAATCAGTCACTTAGGTCACCGGAAAATTGCACGGGGACTGAGTTATTTCTCCCCGGATGTCGCTGGAATGACGCACAATGATCTTTACTCACTAATGCTCTGATACCATATGAGAAAGCACGGAAGAAAAATATTATTACTTAATTAAAGTATTGTACAACCCTATTTATATACAATGATTACATAATAGTAGGTATCTACTTCCCGATGTGGCACACTACATGACTAACTACTTAACAATAGCCAATTCTTGATTTGGTGTAAGCGTGTGGAAGAAATTCATGAGGGGAAAGGAAAACTGTTTTTAACATTTATTAGATTCACTAAAGAGGATCACAGTGGAAAATAGGAAATAAGATTCTTTTGTGGCAAAATACATGGTGTAGAGGCCAAATGTTCTTGAATTCCGTAGCGCATTCACTGTAACTATGGTCAAGGACGCCAAAGTAGCCGAAATAATTAGAAAAAACGGGAATGAGCTCCTTGAAATATGTCTTTTAGAAGGCCTGTTCAAGATTGAGAAAGGGATGAAGGGGAAGGTTTAGTTTAGAATATACATAGATATAGCATATACAATTAGGGGGGGATGACGTGATAACATGGAAGTATCCTACCTTGAGGAAAAGAAAACAAGTGGTCGTAAATTGGTCTTGCATGTATAACATGCATGGAGATGATGCAGCAACTTTTTATTACATTACGAAGTATATATTGCAACTTTGGAACAAATTGTGGGCCTTAAGATATTCAATATTTGGTTTGGTTATCTTCCAAGAAAGCCATGACAAACTTGGAGGATGGAAGCTAGGAAAAAGGTGCTGTGAAAGACAGCTCCTATTTGCTTGTTTTGGACAATTTGGTGAGAAAAGAATCATAGAAGTTTTAAAGAAATACTGAGATTTATAAGGAAAGTACTAATTATGTGGTATTTTGATGGAATGAAAACATTCATTCCTGTATAGATGGCCGGATGGAAATTTTGGGAGCTTAATAGCATACACACATGTAAAGATGACCCAGACTTGGGTAAGATATCCAATTAAAAATTTGACTTATATAAAAGAAATTCTGTTTCAGTTGCTTGTGAGTCTGGATCCTTTACTCTAGTTGATTGCCAGCTTTATTTATTTTGCCTCTCCTCCCAAATTCTTGTGTTAAGTGGTGCAGTATGAAGTGAAACATGTTCTATTGGCAAACACATGAGTTTTAGCTTTTTAATCCTGGTTTCCAAATATTCACTTTAAATGCAGGTTTCAATTGTGGCGAGGCTGCCAACTTCGGTACTCCACAGTGGCTTACAGTAGCCAAAGAAGCTGCTGTTCGTCGAGCTGCCATGAACTATCTGCCTATGCTATCTCATCAGCAGTTGCTTTATCTGTTGACAATGTCTTTTGTTTCAAGGTCTGCTCATCTGCTCTTGTTGCATTTGTGGATCAGCCCAACATATCCCCTCTAGGAGACGAGAACTATATGTTTCTTTTGCGTTCTCGGATTGAAAATTTATAGGCGTCATCTTAATTTGTCTTTTATTGATCTGGATTTTAAGAACCTTTTCCCAGCTGTACAAATCTGGTTTTCCATGTGTACAATACATTACTCGTGTCAGATTTGGAATTTTAGACATCTGTTTAAAGTTATGTGGGTAAATGAGGTTAAGGTATACCTTTTTGTTACTTTAAAAGGTGAAAGTTGCTATTGTTTGCTTCTGCTCCTGGAGTGACGGATATAATGGGCAGTGGAATGGAATAACTTTTGAGAAACTAAGCAGGATAGTTAATGTGTGATACAGGGATATCCCAGCTCTATTGTACTCCACTTTGTTGCTTTTTCCATCATTCAGGTTAAAGAATCATGAAAAACCTAAGTCTAGGGGGACATAGGCTCACGAATATTGTATGGTTATGTTTCCTTTTAACATTTTGATAAGCTTATAAATGTCTTTTGGTTTCTTTACTTTTGTCTTTCTGGATGACAGCGTGCCAAGGTCCTTGCTACCTGGGGTGCGAACCTCTCGTCTGAGAGATCGTCAGAAGGAAGAAAAGGAGCTTCTGGTAAAGAAAGCCTTCCTGGACGATATAGAAAAGGAGAATGACCTGGTAAAAGTTTTGCTTCAGAAAAGCTTTTCTGACAATGCAGTGTTGTGGGATGTGGATATGCTGCCGTCTTCAGGTAAAGAATCTGAACTGCACAAGCATGCTAGTGTGGATGCTTCTAGAGGGAATGATCAGTCTGACAATATCGATAGTCAGGATCTATTAGACCAGATGAGCTTATACATGGATAATTACAGTGACTTCTATGTGGATGATGATGTGTCATGTGACTTTGAAATCGATTCGGGGACATTACCCTGTATAGCTTGTGGGATTCTTGGTTTTCCATTTATGGCTCTGGTGCAACCATCGAAAAAGGCTGCGGAGCACCTTTTCCCAGAGGATTTTCAGAATAAACAAGATTCTGGAGCGGTGAAACATGTGGAGTCGGATTGCCATTCAGATCTTAGGGGCATGATTGAGGACTATAATAGAGGTAGGAGACCCTTTATAACTATTTCTCCTGGTGCTGAGTATGTCTCTTATCATTATTAAATGCCCTGCTTTTATTGCTTGTAAAAAATTCTGCAAATTGATTTGTGATACTTCCTGTGTCTGATCAACACGTGAGAAATAATCCGAACTCCTTGAACACAACAGTACTGAGTTCTTCTGATCTTCCTCTTTTTTGGTGCAAAGAATGTATCCCTAATCTTTCCATCATTATTTTCCTTTTGACATGTTTTTTCCTTCAAGGACTCCAGGACTGCAAAAGAAATATTGCTTCTGTTTCAGCCGAATACTGATATAAAGAAATGAGAGAACTTTTACTGATAGAAAAAGAAGAGAACAAAGGAAAGAATTGCTTCAGTTTGTCGCTGCTGTTAGTGGTTGCTAACTAACTACCAATACATTTTTAAGCTGATCAAAGTGTGCACCATTCAGATGTTTAAAGATCTAATCCTTTAAATTATCGAGTCTGAAGATGATGTAATGAGTTTCCTTTGAGTTTGTTTACGAACTCCAGCCGTTGATTTATAACTTTCATTTCTGCCTGGAGTAGTAAGATACACATATCATTCATATGCTGGCTCACTCATTGGGTTAGGGTACACTCTGGGAATATTAGTTCACCTTCAGCGGCATGGCCAATCAGCAGATGTTCTATCATTTTTCACTCCTCTTCTCTTTTAAGTCACCTTTAATAGGTTAGCCTTAGTTGAGCTGGTTCCAATGAATAGACAGCTGTATCACTGGATGGAAGCAGTTGTTTTCACGTTTTTTTAAGTTTAAGCATTTCATGGTGACAAGTGTACAGTTTGCTGCTCTCTTCCTAAAGGTATATATCTGGACGCCTGGTGTAATGTAAGAGAAAGTTTAACATCATTTGACCAGATTGTTACCCACTATAATTTATCAAGTTAATTGTCCGTCAACCAACTGATTGACCATGCTCTGTGCCTAAAGGTATATAACTGTGCTGAAGTGTGTGCCTAGCTCAAGGTCCATTTTATTTTTATATCATAGCCAGACCCATCTGTATTCTTGGTTTATCCAGTACTGGCCCCCATATTATGTTATCCCACATAGGTTGAGAGAAGGGACTATTGTTTTCTTATATGGTCTTGGGTAATATTCACCTCATGAGCTGGTTTTTCGGGTTTGCTTAGGCCCAAGGTCCATCTTATTTGACAATCCGGACACTTGGTATGATGTAACACCAAAGCTTAACATTATTTGACCAGGTTGTTGCACACTACGATCTATCTAGTTAATTCTCACTTAACTAACTATTTTGGGGCCATTCACGTATTGCAAATTTGTCAGAATGACTGACTTGCTTGTGGAATACTGAATTTCCTCTTCATGCAGCTCTGACTTCAAAAATTGAGCTCGAGAAGGAATGGGATTTTTGTTCAAGTTCTGTGAGACCACGGATATTTTGCCTTGAGCATGCAATTCAGACTGAAGAGCTTCTGCATACTAAAGGTGGAGCAAATGTTCTTGTGATCTGCCATTCAGGTAACTTCTCTCATGTACAACCTCATTTGAATTGTCTAATCGATGACACCCAAAAAAGGCTACTAAAGTGTATCTGTTTTCATATTTTTGCTAGTTCTTGGCGTATTAAAATGTTTGTTGCAACTTCTCATTTCATGTAGATTTTCAGAAAATCAGATCACATGCCACAATTGTTGCAGAGGAAATTGGCACGACATTCAAATATAATGAGATTTCGCTGGCTAATGCATCTCAAGGACATCTTTCGTTGATTGATCTTGCAATCGTGGATGAAGAACAAGACAAATGTACAGAAGATTGGACATTGAAATTAAATATCAATTTAAGGCACTGTGTGAAGGTGCAAAAGAATTGTCCACTTAAGAAGTTAAAACATGCATTGACTTTGGGTGGATTGTTATCTGATTCAACCCTTAGTTCAGAATCCTCGAGTCTCAAGTGGCAGTCCAGGAAAGTACGCTCAAAGAGGAAGTCTAATAATTCAACAGAAAGTCCACCATTCGCAAATGTTCAAATAGCTAAGGTAATTGATTCAGGATCTATAGTGGGCAGGCAGAATGCCAGAAAGGGGAATATAACCATCCAGTATTCCAGGAAAAAATACAAGTCTAAGGCTTGTAGTTGTGCGGAGGTCACCGAGGCTTTTGTGGATCCTTTTAATGCTTTGACGGAGGAAGTTTTGCTTGCAGATGCAAAAACATTGGGAAGTAGTACTCTCATTAGGGATGAAAGTGCAGGCACAGCTTCTTCAGGGGAAAGGTTTTTTGCTGCTTCTGAAGGGAAACCAGGACTGCATCACGAACATGAGATGCTTTTGGTAAATAGAGATCAAAATGGAAATCTCCTTATATCACAAGAAGCAGATTTACTTGTTACCTCTTCTATAATGGCGGAATTCAATGAGGCCCAGGCTGAAATCTGTACTACTGAGAAGTTTTCAATGGAGGAAAAAATTTGTCATACAAATTCAAATAATCGCCATGCAGAGCATAAGACCACGGCTCCAGAGATTAGTGGAGAAACTGAGGTAGCTCATGTGAATACTCCTGCATGTACAACCATACCTGTGGTTCGGAGTACTGCAAATAATGAAAATTTGAGGGAGAATCAGGATATGACAGAATCTGGCATCAGAAATAAGTCTGCTCATCTGACGCAAGCAGATTTTGAAAGAGATCATCATGGAGAGGCCGATACAGCTATTATGACCAGATCTCCCGTGCCTGTCAACTCCTTAGGATCTTGCACTGATGGTCCTTCAAGAAGTTGTGATGAGCAGATTGAGGATCAATCTCCAGAACAATCTGGCTCAGGTAGAGAGGCATCTGATAGTGAGACTTCGGACAACTCTGTGGAGAAAAAAATCCAAATTTATAATGCAGATCAAGGTATAGACGTCTCTGACCATGTCACACCAGTAGAAGAAGCTTCCGCCTCAGCAGGAAGTCTCAAAGTGACGACAGAGACATTGAGTCCTAAGCACTCACAGAGTGGTGATAAGATCTCTGAGAGGCATAAGAAAGAGTCAAATGATGATACTTCTCCAATAGTGTCTAGGCCAATCGCAAAAAGTGGTGGCAAAAGAAGGTGTGAGCTAGAACTCCTAACATATGATGGATGTAGCATTGGTGGCTTTGTTAAAAGCCCATGTGAAGGTTTAAGGCCAAGGGCTAGGAATAATGGTCTTGGGAGCAGAGTTGATACTAAGGATCCTCTTGAGGATAAACCAATGGGGAAGAAGGTGAGGACGTCTTTACCTAGTTCCATCACTCACAAGGATAAGAAAGAACAGAGGAAGGGGACTCACAGGTGTGACCTGGAAGGCTGCCGGATGAGTTTCCAAACAAAGGCAGAGCTGCAACTGCACAAACGTAATTGTTGCCCCATTGAAGGATGTGGGAAGAAATTTACATCCCACAAATATGCTCTGGTTCATCAACGCGTTCATGAAAATGATAGGCCCCTCAGATGTCCATGGAAAGGCTGCACCATGACATTCAAGTGGGCCTGGGCAAGGACTGAACATTTGCGTGTGCATACTGGTGAGCGGCCATATAAGTGCAAGGTTGAGGGTTGTGGACTCACCTTCAGGTTTGTATCAGATTATAGTCGGCATAGACGGAAAACTGGTCATTATGTAGAAGCGGCCAACTGATGTTAGTTACTATAATCAGGTTGGTTGTGTAATATACCAAATAACTAACTCACTGCTAGAGTGCGGATTCTTGGGTTGAAAGACAATCTTAAGAATCATGTAAACTAATGCGCTCTTGTCATTTTAGCATGGGTAGGAGTAGTGTTCTTCGTTTGTAGAGTGCCTGTTTTCAGGATTAATCTTCAATTTTAAATATAAAATTGCATGTCATTCTTTCAAATTTCGTAAGGGGACAAGGCCCTTCTCATGGTACTTTGATAATGTTGGACAGTCACTAATGGCCATACAGAATTCAACAATCTGAAATCTGCAGTTTGTGCTGGATGATCTGATTTTCCATCATGTGAATTTATGGAGAAATTATGCTTAGTGTGAACTTGCCTGAATATTGGTTTCTAACTTTTCCAACAACTTTTGTGGTTTCTTAAGGGGATCATCATAAGTTTGACATGCTTTCTAACTTGTTTCTTTTCTGGTTTTCAAACATATAGAACTTTTAACAACGTTGCACAAATCTGAAAATGTGGCATATAATATACTTATACGAGGAACTATCAATATGCCTTTCACCTCTACACATGTGAATGTTCTTTTCTGTAATAATATTTCCGACGCGAACCAATTTACTCTATTTTTAGTTTGTTCTTTCAGTTCTTACTAGTCTCTCTGTAAAGTATTAGATTTAGTTATAAATTACACATTAAGTATACCAGATATCAGCATTATCGCCTAATATAAGACCTTTGATGAATAAAATCAGAAGACATACTCTCCAACCAAACTTTATCTTCTTTCTTCTAGATCGGTTAAATTTTAATTTGGATTTGCTTGCTCCAATAGGCATTGTCAGAAGCAGGATTCTTTGATCAACTTTATCGTCTCTATATCCTGCAGTCATAATAAAATCCATTGTAATTGTATTCTCAAGGTTGATTGACCTATTCTGAAATATTAAGCCGCGTTTTTTTTTCTTTCTATTTTAATGTGTACATGCTATGCAGTTTTATCATATACGCATATAGGCAATATTTATAATCTATAAATGTTAGACTTCAAATCTTATCGATGATTATGAAAAGTTGAATTGCACAATGAGTTTTTTTACTAACTGAATGAAAATAAAAATTTATGGAAAAGCTCCAAATATGCCCACGTGCAATTCAAAAGTACTCAAATCTCTTATTTTTCAATAAGATCATATAACTTGTTATCTTCCTTGGATGGCATGGCCCTTTCTTTACATAGAGTTATCAAAGAGCTCTTCTTTCTCTCCCAATTTAATTAAATGGAACTCAAATAAAGGCAACTTAAATTCAATAAAAGAATATTTATAGGATGCGGGAATAAATTATAACATGCCTTAAATAAGAGGAAGTTTAATAGGACTTGGTACATTCATCAAAATGATGGACTTTGTTGTTGTGTCTCTTTAATTCCTGAAACAATCAAGATGCAATAAAAATATACTATCACAATTTGTAGGAAATATATTATAGCCAATAATATAACTTCAAGAGTGATGACTCATATTAATGTTGGTAAATATACGTTTGAATTCATCTTTCTTAATAATATATAGGATCATATGTCGTATGGCAACCTCTTTCATTATATATTCATATTCTAAAACTATTTGTTACAAAAGATTTTACTATAAAACTTTTTGAAATTCCGCAAAAGTTATTATGTAATCTTTTTTTACATGCAGAAGCTTGGGATCCATTGGAAAATAAGATTAAAAAGAGATTGTAGCATATCCAGATAAGATCAAAATAATATTCATGCTTTTATCTTTTGTCACTTTTATGGTTTACAAACTATCTTATTTACGTGAACTTAAAAACCATATACAAATGTAATATGTACTTTCTTTTAATCACGTGCCCTTTTTTCTGAGGTTCTTTTATTAGTAAAAAGAACCATACAAAAGTTTTTGCCCTTGAAATTAAATTGACAGCAAGTATTTCTTTACCTTGTTAAAAAAAGCATGTTTTCCATAGCTAATTACCTTGTTACCTATTAATTTTTGCCTGCATTAACTGTGATCTATGTCAATATCAACTATGTTCAACTATATATCAGAATTGAAGCGCAAAAAAGGTCTTCTGGATGGCAAATTTGATATTATTGTATACGGTCAAAACCAGGTACACCCGATTTCATAGGTTCGAGGGGTCGCTCCGAGCCCGAGTTCGAAATGGATCAAGAAAGCTCGGTAGATCGAGCTCGAGCCTGATGATGGAGTACAAAGCTCGAGGACCGAAACGCACAATACCGAAGTCGAGTGGACTTACCTCGGGATAATGCCGTTATGGGTTTGTAACATAATGGGCGAGATTCCCGCTATGACACAAAGATCAAGGCGTAAATTCCGGAGCGAGTTTGTACGAATTCGTACTAAGAGGTTAGACAGCTGTACAAATTAGATTCCTTACTAGAAATGGAAATGTACCCTATTTTTGGACTCCCCTATTATATAAAGGGGAGCCAATTCACTTGTAATCATCATCAATCATTGGCAAAGAATATGCAATCTTACTTTTCGTTCATCTCTCATCAGAATTGTTCCTTAGCTTCAATATACTCTCTTTACTTTACTGTTCATCTGAGTGCACCTCTAGGTCATCTTGTCTCGAGGTCGAGGCCTGCTCAAACACTGGTTTGATTTAACTTGTTCACTTAATTTATACGCTTGTCTTCTTGTTTATCAATTAGTATTGGATTAAATCACGTATCTTTTAGACGTCAATACAACTTTAATTGTTACTCAGATTGCAGGGTAAACAGTTTGGTGCCCACCGTGGGGCTAAATATAATAGTGATTATTCCAGTGTTGATTTTGATAACACACGTTATTTTCACACTTGCTCTTGTCAAATATGCTTTGTTTTCAGGTTAAAACATGTCAAACTCGCAAAACACACCCGTACATGGCAACGACAATCTCGGATTTCATGGGGAAAATGATAATGCAGTTGCTTCAGGGACCGGTACACCACCGCTTAACCCCAGGGAAGTGCCAATTGCAGAGCCAGTTTATGTTGGTTCGTGCATTGCTTTGAATGCAAATTTGGGTACAGACCTCGGAGGAAGTGTACGCGGGGAGGTCCGACCTGGTGGTCAAGGAACACAGGGTCTAGAAGATGGGGAGTTAGCTTTCAGGTAATCTTCGAAGTGCTACAAGCTTAGCAGGTTGCTATCGCTAAACTACAAAGTCAACAAAAAACTCCAAGTGTGTTTGAACCAGAAACCACTCGCGGTACTGAGCCGGTTCCGTAAAGGTCGAGCGATAACGGATCAGGGACTAACCCTACAATTATGAAAATGCTCGAAGAGCTCACCAAAAGGATCGAGTCAGGAGAAAATAGGATCGAAGATAATGACAAGAAGGTGGAGACATACAACTCCCGGGTCGATCAAATACCAGGGGCACCTCCGATTTTAAAAGGTTTGGATTCCCAAAAGTTCATGCAGAAGCCTTTTCCCCCGAGCGCGACCCCGAAGCCTATTCCAAAGAAGTTCCGCATGCTGGACATACCTAAATACAACAAAACCACTGATCCTAATGAATATATCACCACATACACATGCGATATAAAGGGAAACGACTTAGAGGAAGATGAGTTCGAGTCCGTTTTACTGAAAAAATTTGGGGAAACTTTGTCTAAGGGAACAATTATTTGGTATCACAACTTACCCTCGAAATCTATCGATTTATTCGCCATGTTGGCAGATTCATTTGTAAAGGCACACGCTGGTGCTATAAAGGTTGCAACGAGGAAATCAGACGTCTTCAAGATTAAACAAAGGGACAACGAAATGTTGAGGGAGTTCGTGTCCCGATTTCAGATGGAAGGAATGGAGTTACCGTCGATATCCGATGATTAGGCCGTTCAAGCTTTCACCCAGGGGTTAAACGAGCGGAGCTTGATAGCATCACGTCAGTTGAAGCAAAACCTGATTGAGTATCCCGCCGTAACTTGGGCGGACGTGCATAATCTATATCAATCAAAGATTAGGGTCGAGGACGATCAGTTGGGAGCCCCCTCGGGTTCAGTTTATCCGAAAATATTGACAGTGAAAGACTCGAGGGATACCGATAGGGAGCCGAGGTCTAACAGGGAACGGTATCAACCATATGCTGCAGAGCGAAGGAATAACGGGTCGGGACGCAATTCATCCCGGAATGACCGAAGAACTGATCGAGGGCAGAATCCTCGAGGACTTATGAGTAAAAATGGATTTGATAAGCACATCGGAGCCGCAGAAGCACCTCGATTATCGGAGTACAACTTCAGCGTCGACGCCTCGGGTATCGTCTCGGCCATTAGAAGGATTAAAGACACCAGGTGGCCCAGACCTATACAAACTGACCCTTCTCAAAGGAATCCTAACTTAATGTGTAAATATCACGGTACACGTGGCCATAGGACCGATGACTGCAGACAATTGAGAGAAGAGGTAGCCCGATTATTCAATGAAGGTTACCTTCGAGAATTCCTCAGTGATAGGGCCAAAAATCACTTCAGGGAAAGAGAATCCAATAGAAAGAATGAGCAAGAGGAACCTCAGCATATTATCCACATGATCATTGGTGGGGTCGACATCCCACATGGACCTTTTTTCAAACGCACCAAAGTGTCAATTACAAGAGAGAAACGAACCCGAGACTATATGCCCGAATGCACCCTTACATTCAACAACGAGGAAAAAAAGGCCTCTCCCAGCCTCACAACGACGCCCTGGTAATTTCTATTTTATTAAATAAAATTCAAGTTAAACGTGTTCTTGTGGATCCAGGTAGCTCGGCAAACATAATCAAGTTGAGGGTCGTAGAGCAGCTCGGACTGCTAGATAAAATTGAACCTGCATCTCGAGTCCTAAACGACTTTAACATGGATAGCGAAACAACAAAGGGAGAGATAATCCCACCAGTGAACGTAGTCGGGACCATACATGACACAAAATTTCATGTCATCGAAGGTGACATGAGGTACAATGCATTGCTATGAAGGTCGTGGATCCATAACATGAGGGGGGGGGGGGGGGGGGTACCATCGACCCTTCACCAAATAATGAAGTTTTTTACAAAAGATGGTATGAAAACGGTTTATGGGGAGCAACACGCAACAAAGGAAATGTTTGCAGTTCATGATTTGACACGAGCACCTTCAACCTCAGAAAAGTCGAACATCAAAGACAAACAGATGACTAAATAGCAATCACCGCCCCCAGCCTCGATCCAGTCCGAGGATCAGGTAATCGAGGACGAAGAGGAGGATTTCCTTACCCCTCGAACTTTCGTCATTCCTGAAGAATCAGATGCAACAAAGTCAATGGTAGAGGAGCTGGAACATGTGCTATTGGTCGAGCATATGCCAGAACGGAAGGTATACCTGGGAACGGGAATAACCCCCAAACTCAGGAAAAAACTCATTCAATTCCTTATCAATAACATGGATTGTTTTGCTTGGTCCCATTTAGACATGACAGGGATCCCACCGGAGATAATGACGCATCGGCTAAGTCTCGACCCCTGGTTTAAAATGGTGAAGCAAAAGAGAAGACCCCAGTCCGAGGTAAAGCATGCATTCATAAAGGACGAGGTAACTAAACTTCTCAAAATAGGGTTCATTAGGGAAGTGAAATACCCTGAATGGTTAGCCAATATGACCGTAGTTCCTAAAAAAAGAAACAAACTTAGAATGTGCGTAGATTACAAGGATTTGAACAAAGCATTCCCTAAAGACTCTTTTCCGCTGCCTAACATCGATCGTATGATCGATGCCACGACCGGCCACAAGATCCTTACTTTTCTCGATGCCTACTTCAGGTACAATCAAATTCAAAAGAACCCGGAGGACTAGGAAAAGACCTCATTTATCACTAAGTATGGAACATATTGTTACAATGTAAGGCCCTTCGGGCTAAAAAATTCAGGGGCTACATACCAACGCCTAGTTAATAAAATTTTCGAGCAACAGATAGGTAAATCAATGGAAGTTTACATTGACGACATGCTAGTTAAGTCGTTGCGCGCAAATGAACATTTGACTCATTTACAGGCAACATTCGAGGTTTTGAGATAGTACAACATGAGACTCAACCCCGAGAAATGCGATTTCGGAGTCGGCTCGGGCAAGTTCCTGAGTTTCATGGTGTTAAATAGGGGGATTGAGATCAACCCCGACAAAATAAAATCCATCGAAGAGATCACCGTCGTGGACAGCGTGAAAGTCGTACAATGGCTAACTGGACGGATAGCTGATTTGCGCTGATTTATCTCGAGGTCGTCAGATCGGAGTCATAGGTTCTTCTCCTTACTCAAAAAGAAGAATGCTTTCACATGGACTCTGGAATGTCAGCAAGCTTTGGAGGAATTAAAACGGTACCTATCTAGACCATCTTTGCTTCACACTCCGAAGGCGGATGAGAAACTACACCTATACTTGGCTGTGTTCTAGGTAGCGATAAGTGGAGTGCTATCCCGAGAAGAGCAAGGCATACAATTTCCTGTTTATTATATAAGTCGAACCTTAGGAGATGCTGAAACCAATTATCCACACTTAGAAAAGTTAGAACTTGCATTAATAAGTGTGTATAAAAAATTGAAGCCATATTTCCAATGTCACCCTATATGTGTGTTAACTACTTATCCACTTCGAAATATTTTGCACAAGCCCGAGTTGTTGTGCCGATTGGCAAAATGGGCCATCGAACTCAGTGGGTACGATATTGAATATCAACCCCAAACAACTATCAAGTCTCAAATTCTACTAGACGTCGTTGCTGATTTTACACCTATCCTCGTACGTGAAGTAGAAAAGGAACTTCTATTAAAGTCGGGTACATCATCAGGGGTATGGACCCTCTTCACAGACGGTGCCTCGAACGTGAAAGGGTCCAGGCTCGGTATTGTTTTGAGACCACCTACGGGTAACACTATTAGACAATCTATCAAAACTTCTAGGTTAACTAATAATGAGGTCGAGTACGAGGCCAATTGCAGGTCTCGAGTTAGCCAAAAGCCTGGGAGCAGAGGTCATCGAGGCCAAGTGTGACTCTCTGTTAGTAGTGAACCAAGTGAACAAAATCGTCGAGGTTAGAGAAGATAGAATGCAAAGGTATTTAGACAAGTTACAGGTGACATTACACCGCTTCAAAGAGTGTACGTTGAACCATATACCTCGGGAGCAAAACAGTGAGGCCGACGTGCTTGCTAATTTGGGTTCATCAGTCAAAAAAGATGATATTGTCCCGGGGACTGTTGTCCAGTTGTCTAGATCTCTAGTCGAGGAAGGTCATGCTGAGATAAACTCTACTAGTTTGACTCGAGATTTGAGGAATAAATATGTTGAGTATTTGAAGCACGTAAAGCTCCTTTCGGACCCTAAAGAGTCGAGACCCTTACGAGCCAAAGCAGCCCAATTCGCACTAGATGAAAACGGAACGTTGTACAGGAGGACCTTCGATGGACCATTGGTGGTATGCTTAGGACCGGGGGACACCGATTATGTTTTACGAGAAATCCACGAAGGCACTTGTGGGAACCACTCCGGCGCAGACTCCTTAATTCACAAAATTATTAGAGCTGGGTATTACTGGGATAGCATGGAGAAAGACACTAAGGAGTTTGTTCAAAAATGCGACAAATGTCAAAGGTTTGCACCGATGATCCATCAGCCCGGTGAACAACCCCGCTTAGTCCTATCCCCGTGGCCATTCATGAAATGGGGGATGGACATTGTCGGCTCTCTGCCAACGGCACCAGGTAAAGCTTAATTCATTTTGTTTATGAATGACTACTTTTCCAAATGGGTGGAGCGCAGGCCTTTGAGAAAGTAAGAGAAAAATAGGTCATAAACTTCATATGGGATCACATCGTGTGTCGGTCCGGGATACCTGCTGAAATCATATGCGACAACATGAGCAATTCATCTGCAGCAAGGTAACAAAGTTCCTCGAAGACCATAAAATAAAGAGGATCTTATCAATGCCATATCACCCAAGCGCAAACAACCAAGCCGAGTCCACAAACAAGACTATTATTCAAAACCTGAAGAAAAGGTTGAGTGACGCTAAGGGGAAATGGAGAGAGGTTTTGCCCGAGAGAACGGGAGCAACTCCATTTTCCTTGGTGTATGGTTCCGAAGCATTAATTCCAGTCGAGGTTAGAGAACCTAGCGTCAGGTTTCAACATGCAACAGAGGAATCAAATCACGAGGCTATGAACACTAGCCTCAAACTATTGGATGAAAAACGAGAACCTGCCCTTGTTCGAATGGCCGCACAAAGGCAAAGGATCGCGAGGTATTATAATAGGAGGGACAAACTTTGTCACTTCGGAGTTGGGGACTTAGTTCTAGGGAAAGTCACCCTCAATACTCGAGACCCGAAAGAAGGGAAACTTGGCCCAAATTGGGAAGGATCGTATCGAGTCATTGGATTCATCGAAAAATGATCCAACAAACTTAGCACGATGGGAGGCGAACAATTGCCAAACAATTGGAATGTATCACTACTCAAACGATATTATTGCTAAGGTATGATCTTCTCCCTTTTCCATTTGTCTTCGAGACTAACTGATTACAGGTGTTCGATCGAAAATGTCGAGACACCCTTCTACGCGAAGGCCTTAGGTTTTAAAGCATGCGTTGCACTCTTTTTTCCTTAAATAGGATTTTATCCCAAATGGGTTTTTTCCGGCGAGGTTTTAACGAGGCAACAACTATGTGCTACCTAAGGGGAATTCAATAGTATCCAAGGCTTCTTTTCAATCAACCTCGAATACTGGGGGGTGGGAGGTGGGGGGGGGGGGGATCCCCCCCGGGGCCAAAATTTTC
>ML246025.1:40422-68050 GCA_005239495.1 Nicotiana undulata | reverse complement strand
GGGGGGGGGGGGATCACCCTCGGGGACTAACATTTCGAGGAAAATACTTCACGCCTAAGAGGGTCTCGATAGGAAAACTTTGTAATGGGCCAAACGGTCGGAGGAATCATGTCCATATAGAATAACCGAGCCCCGATGGCAAAACATGTACGCATGTATGAATTATTCAAAGAAGCATCCTTTCTATATTAAACATTTTGTGTCTTGAAAAAATTTGCTACTATACGAGTTTCACACTTATGATTCTATACGAGAAAAGGCTCAAGAGCCAAAACACAAATACACCCGGCTACTCGGAACTTCCATCAATAGTCAATACATTCGAGTTATGTAAACCCGGACTCGTAAGACCTCAAAGAGGCATCCCTCGACATAAAGGCCTAGGCCATCGGGGACTAACATTTCGAACAAATTCGAAATGCTATTGGGAAACAAGTCCAAGAGACATGCCCGAAGGCTACATCCATTTTAAAGACTACGATCATATGAAAAGGCTACGACCAAAATGATGCAGCTCGGAGACGTACGACTTCCGCTACGAACTAAAGGCCTTTAAATACTTTGAAAAGCCTGTTAAATAAAGGCTACCCTCGGCAAAATAATCAAAGGGCTTCGATAAAATCAGCCCTCGAGAAAACCTCAAGGGGTATCAAAATTACTTACACACAAACTTATGCTAAGGCATTAGAAACAAATGGGGGTCCGATCAACACTAAACCCTCGAAAAGACACAATAGGTAAAAAATGTGTGCCAAGGCACAAACATAAACATTTTCACTAAGTCTTTTTAGCCGAAAAGGGGAAATAATAGCCATCTCTTAGAGGCCACACCGACCCGACTTAAAAGGGCCTAAGGGCCGATACAGTAAGGGTTCGAGACTTTGTTCTCACCCCATTCGGACCCAAGGGTTCGATTACCCCGAGCCAAACTAACATTTTTGATTATGGCTCGAAGACCTGTCATCCGACATAAAGGGTACATGCCCTGAAGGTTCGAACCTTATTCGAACCCAACCATGGAAACTTCAAAAAGACCATCCGAAGACAGAGTCTCGAATACACCATTCAAAGAATGAAACTATTACAAAAAATCGTAAAGCAAGAAATATTGAAAACGCACTCAAAGAAATTTCTTCTTTTATATTCAAGAAGTGACATGTACAAGGGTTCAACAAAAGAGAAAGTACAAAAGGGGAAGAAAAATTTCCTATCTACACCTCGGGAGCAGCTTCTCCCTCGGGGGCAGTTTCTTCATCAGGAGTGGCTTCTTCCTCGAGCCCCTCTTCATTATCAGACCCGCTCCGGTTGCCTTCACCATCGTCATCATCATCGAAGGAGAGAAGAAACCCGGCATCAGTTTCATCCGCCTTTGCTTAGGCAATCTCTTCAGTGAGGTCGAAGCCTCTAGCGTGAATTTCCTCGAGGGTCTCTCTACGAGATTGGCACCTGGCCAAGTCATTGCTTCAATTTTTCCGGTCGGCACCTTCCCTCAGTTCAGTTTGATCAGCCTCGGTGTCTCTCAAATACACGACAACAGTTTTATCAACCGTGATTTAATTCTTCTTAACCTCGGCCCTGGCTTCAGCAACCTCGACTTTGGTCTTGGCAAGTTTGGCCTCGAGCTCGACAATATTTTTGGCCTGGGCCAAACTTCTCTCTTTGACACTTCTGACCCGGGCCTCGGCCGCTGCCAATTTGGTCAGTGCAACTTCCTTCGCCGCAACCAGGCGGTCCATCTTTTCCTTCCATTGGTTGCACTCGGCGTTCACCCGATCAACCTTGCCTCGAAGCTGCCCCATCATCTCCACTTTTTTCTGCAGTTGATACATCGAAGTATTCTCTTCCATAGTCGAGACGAGAAGGCCATGCTCTTTCAAAACTATAGTTACATGCTTGTCAATTTCGGCCTCATATTCTCGAGCCTTGGTCAACTCTGACCGAAGAACTTTGAGCTCCTCCTCCTTTTGATCACAAAGGAGCTTCAGGGACTTCCCTTCACCCATGGACCTATCCATCTCAGCCTCACACTGGATCAACTCGGCCTTAAACTTGGAAAATTCCTACAAAGAAAAGAAGTTGTCAGTTAAAGTGAGGCGGGAAAAATAAAATTGCAACGTTGAGAATTAATGCTTACCTTGGAGAAGATACATTGTGCCTCTTCTAGGGTAGAGGACGCATCAAAGAGATCAGCATCATCAACCCCGGTGAAGCAATCCTGGAAAGGATCTTCCTCACCGGGGACTCTACTCAAGTCAATCATTTTTAGAGCTCAGGCGTCTCTTATGGCGTCCTCGGAGTAAGCCGGTAATGATGGGGAATGACCTATTATCATGGACTTAGGGAGGTCACCCGAGGTGCTCTGTTCGGTTGTGGGAGCCTCGGAACTTGCCCCCTTAGGTATGCTTGTTGAAGGTCTGGGAATGACCTCGACCTCGGGTGACTCGGAGGCGCTACCCTCATTTTTCTTCGAGGTTTCCTCACCACAACAGAGGATCTCAGGTTTGGAGGCTTTAGCAGCCTCGAACGACTTTTTGGTTCGGGTCACCACCGCAAAATCCTCTCCTTCACCGCCTTCGTCATCCAAGAACTGGTGGACTGAGTCTATGTCTACAAGAATAACGTCCTTCCTACGTCTCCGAGCAGGGCCCACTTTTCTTTGGGGGTCTTCGGGCTTCGAAGCCCTCTTTCTTTTATTTTACTTCTTCGGTTTTTCAATCGAGGGCTTGATCTTTTCCTCTGGAGGGGCTGGCCTCATTTCGGAAAAATCTCCAATGCCTGCATAAATAAAAACTAAGTATGAGAAATGAAATGTCTACGATGAAGAAGTGGTTACCAGGATTTTACCGTGATATTTTCTTTCCCATTTCCCTTTCGACAAGTCATGCCATTTGCATTTGTCATACGAGGAGGTCGCGGCTAGTTTTCGGACCCAGTCCTCGAGATCGGGGATCGCATGGGGCATCCAAGCGACCGCTGTGAATAAAGATAAGAACATCAAGCCAAATGTAGTCAACGTATAGAAAATTGCTGAGAAAACAAAATCCACTTACGGTTGAAGTTCCATTGTTCGGGGAATGGCATTTTCTCCCCAGGGATGATATCGATGGTCCTCACATGGATGAATCGGCTCATCCAACCTCGATATTTATCTTTATCGTTGCTGGAGAAGAAGGATTTGGAGACCGTCGTTGGAGTTTAATCAACCCTTGGAAGAGTTGAGGCCGGTATACGCGGATAAGGTGGCTAAGGGTGAGCTCGATCCCCTCAGCCTTTTCGGAGAAGTATCGAAGCATTATCACTATTCTCCAGAAAGATGAGTGGATTTGGCTTAGGGTGACTTGGTATCTTTTGCAAAAATCGATCACGATTGGATCGAGGGGACCCAACGTGAATGGGTAAATGTACAGACTTAAAACCCCCTCTACGTGGGTGCTAATGTCCTCCTCGCGGGTGGGGATCTGTATCATGACCCCATCCCTCCAGCCACAGTCCTTTCTCATGGCATCAAGGTGTTTTTCTGCTATTGAACAGATATAACTTGAAGCGTGCTCACATCGACCGGGAACATCGGGAGAATTTTCAATGGTGAAGTCTTTCTTTAAGGTACAACCACTGAGCACGATCTCGTGAAGGGCCGGCGCCTTAGCGTTGGTTGGACGGGAAGAGGAGGAGGAAGTTACCTCTTTTTGAGGAACAATTTTGAAGTTTTAGCCATTGTTTCTGGTAGAAAGAAGCGGAAATAGAAGAGATTTGATAACTTTTGGTGTTAAAAGAGCGGAGGAGCTAGTGATGGATGAGAAAGTGATAGAGAGAAGAAGAGATCCGATGAGTCGCAAAGTAGGAGTAAAAGTCCTTAAGGAGGCAAATAACCATGTATTTATAGGAAATTAGCGACCGTTCGGTAGCGCTAGTGGCCAACCATCACTGGAGCACATTTAATGTTTTGGGGAAGCGTACTGACGGGACATTTCAGTCACTTCGAATGCGTACGTCACAAGAATGATGTCATTATCAGGTACTCCAAAATTTCGAGGCTCAAAACGTTTCTTATCATTCTATTCTAAGAAACGCGGGGACTATCTGTATACGGTCAAAATCAGGTACACCCGATTCATAGGTTCGAGGGGTCGCTCCGAGCTCGAGTTCAAAATGAATCAAGCAAGCTCGGTAGATCGAGATCGAGCCTGATGATGGAGTGCTAAGTTCGAGGACCGAAACGCACAATACCAAGGTTGAGTGGACTTACCTCGGGATAATGCCACTATGGGTTTGTAACAGAATGGGCGAGATTCCTGCTATGGCACAAAGATCAAGGCGTAAATTCTGGAGTGGATTTGTACGAATTCGTACTAAGCGGTTAGACAGCTGTACAAATTAGATTCCTTACTATAAATAGATATGTACCTTATTCTTGGACTCCCCTGTTATATAAAGTGGATCCCGTTCACTTGTAATCATCATCAATCATTGGCAAAGAATATACAATCTTACTTTTCGTTCATCTCTCATTAGAGGTGTTCCTTATCTTCAATATACTCTCTTTACTTTACTGTTCATCTGAGTGCACCTCGAGGTCGTCTTGTCTCGAGGTCGAGGCCTGCTCAAACACTGGTTTGATTTAACTTGTTCACTTAATTTATACGCTTGTCTTCTTGTTTATCAATTAGTATTGGACTAAATCACGTATCTTTTAGACCTCAATATAAAATTTAATTGTTACTCAGATTTCAGGGTAAACAATTATAAATACAGAGATCCTAATAGTTTTGTGAAATTTTTTGTGATTATTAATCATATTTTTTTTCTTTATCTTGTCGTCAAATAGTTAACTATTAGATTCCCTTATATTTCTCAAGTGCCATAAGTCATATTACTTTGGTATAATTTCTTATTTGGCAGAAGAATCACAACTGAAATTCTCATAAGTCGTCCAAATAATATCTATCTCAAACCGGCGTTAGTGTGCACATGTTGTATCACCTGGACAAATATCTCTTTGCCAACACCAAGAAAACTACAATAGTAGCAATTTTGTAATCTCTAATTTATTATTCTAGGCTAAACCAAAAGGCAACAGAGAAATAGAGAAATCAAAGCCCAAAAAAGTTCAAAGTCAATTAATCTCTAATCATCTTTAAAATATAACAATTTGGCAGAATTATTCAACGATAAATTGTAGAAGAAGATTTAGAAATCGATTAATGGAAACAATAGAAGACTTACAAAATGTTTTCGCCAATAATTTAGTCAGGAGAACAGATGTAACAACCCAGTCGATCGTTTTGAGAATTTAAGTTTCGCTCGTCGGTATTTGATCTTGAGCAGCTTCGTATGGTGATTTTGGACTTTGGCGTGCGTCCAGATTTGGTTTTGGTGATATCGGGGTTGGAATACGATTTCGAGAGTTGGAACAACTCCGTTATGTCATTTGGGACTTGCCTGCAAAATTTGACATCATTTCGTATTTGGTTGATAGGTTTCAGTACGAGTTTTAGAAGTTGGAAGAATTGGAAGTTCATAAGTTTGATTCATGGTGCGATTCGTAGTTTCATCATTGTATGATGTGATTTTTGGCCTTGAACGGTTTTGTGTTAGGTTATTAAACTTGTTGGTATGCTTGGACGGGGTCCCGAGGGCCACGAGCGTGTTTTCCGCCGAGTTTCAGATATTTTTCATGGTTTTGAATAGGTCTGGTTCTGGTGTCTCGCACATGCGATATCTTGGAGCGTAGGTGCAGCTACGCTCGTGCGTGAGTCTGATATCACTTCTATGGAAGCCAACACGCAGGTGCGAAGGCCGCTTTTCTGGTCCAGCTGTCGCAGCTGCGAAGAAGCTCGCTTATGCTTTTACCCCTTTCACTTCTGCGATGCCGCTGGTGTGGCTGTAAATCCAAAGATGCGGATCCAGGCCTGGCTAGCTGATTTAGCAGATTCGAACTTATTCTTTCAAAGCGCGTGCGCAGGTGCACCTCCTTGTCCGCAAATACGAAAATCCTGGGCAGAATCATATAAGTCGAGGGTTTGGTCATTCTATTCATATTTTGAGTTTTAGACTTCAGTTTTGGGAGCTTCTTTGTGGGTTTTTGAAGCAAGACGATTGGGTAAGTGTTCTTCACCTAGAATTTATTATATTCCATGATTGTATCTTTATTTTTATCATTTAATTTGTATTATGAGTTGAGGAAAATTGTGGTTTTGAAAATTTTTTCAAAATGAAAAATCATGATTTGAGGGACGAAATGGTATCAGTATAGCTCGTATCGGAATGGGTGTTCGGGTTTTGTAAACTTTGTCGGGTTCCGAGGTGCGAGCTCGAGGGTCGACTTGTGGGATCGATTTTTAGTTTTTGATAAAGATTGAGACTTTATGCTCCGAAATAGTTTCTTATGAGTTTTATTTGTGCTTTGAAGTTATTTTGGTCAGATTTGAGCCTCCCAGACATTTCACCCGAGAAGTTCGTTTTAAAGTATCAGCTTGTCTTCTTTGAGGTAAGTATCTTGCCTAACCTTGTGTGGGGGAACTACCCCTTAGGATTTGAGTCTTCTATGCTGATTGTAGTCCGTGTAGGCGAGGTGACGATTACATGCTCAGACTTATTTGTGGAAATTGTCCTTTTAGGGTTCCTAAGTCCTTGTATTCATTGAATATGCAACTGTCCTTGTAATGATATCGTTCCTTGATTACTAGTCTCACCTCTACCTGCTTAATTAGAATCAATTGCTTTATGATCCACTCTTATAGTTTTACTTGATTCATATGTGCCTTAATTGAATTGTTATCTCTTCCATTTCCATTTTATCTTTCCCTAACTGCTTATCTTTATTCGAAGTTGTAGTTATCCCTTTTGTAAATGTTCACCCTTAATTGAGGTTATGGTTATCCTCCCGGGCCTACCTTTATTTGAGTAGGTTGCAACTTTTCCGTAATTGTACAAGCTTAAAAGAAGCTTAAATACCCTATGCCTTAGTGGACTTGCCCTTATTTGGTATTATTTGACTCGTGTTAGTTTCTTGTTGTTGAACCGCACATTGTGGGACTACTTTTATATATTATTTTCTTATGTGTTGAGCTGTTCTTATTACGCATTGTATTATTTATTATGGTTATTTATCTCACCCAAACTCACACAAAAAATATAGGCAGTGAGGCGGTCAAAGCAATAATAAAACCCAACGCAAGTCGGGATCGAATCCACAGGGAGTCAGATTTTTGATTAGGTATATACTTAGTGTAAATGTATGATATGTCCTAAATTACTCTCCCACATTCTTGTTTGTTGTTTATACTTCTACTTTAATCTATTGATTGCAATTATAAAACTAGGAGACAATATTTTTGGTTTTGGTTTTTTTTCAAATGATAAAAGGATCTAGGGTTGCGACTTCCGCCTAGTTGGTTACCTAACAGATTTAAATCTTTAGGGCATGTTTGGTTGATCGGGATACATTATAGCAATCACACTCAATTATTCACTCTATGCCTCTCGGTATGTTGAGTGACTTTGCCCGATTTTGGCTTTCTCAAGTCCAAATGGGTATTTCACAAAGCAAGTGATAAATGCTCTTGTCGGGTCTTACTATCTCTAGGTTCGACCCTTTAATTGGGGCTATCAATTTCTTGAGTTCATGCCAATTCCTAGTTAGCCAAGTTTTCCTAGGCTTAGTCTCTTTTATTCAAGTAAAGACTAAGTCAAATAGGCATGAATCAATGTTTGCAACCATCAATTCTAGAATTCAAGCAAGAACAAGGCTAAATAATATATACCCTATCATAATAAGCCCTAAACCAATAACCCATTAAGTACCCATACTGGGGTTGGGTCACAACCCTAGCTAAGGGTTTAACTACTCATAGAAAATGAAGAAATAAAAGAAGAAATTAAGATAGAATTCATAATATTTAATTATGGAAAGAAAATCTAATGTTTAGAAGCTAATCTAGTACAATATTACTCAAAAGAGTAAAGAAAATGGCTCAGGTGCTTTACACTGATACAACTTAACCTAAAAATGACAAAAAGTTTTATTTATACTAAGCTGAAAATATCTAACAAAAATGCCCCCCGGAGGTTGTGCGACCGCATAATTCTGAGTGCGGTCCTCCCTCTGAGCTTGACTGGTCTATTGGTCCTTCTGCGATCTCATAAAATTAGGATGCGTCTGCACTTCATCTAATTGTGCGGACCACACATTTCTGAGTGCGGTCGCACACTTGAATTTTACTGGGACTTGGACCATCTTTTGTGGACCGCATATTTATGAATGCTGGCATACTTTGAATCATGCGGCCGCACAATAATAGTGCGGTCCGCACAACTGCAATCATGGCTCTCTGAATCTGATCTTTTTTGGGCTGCATAATAGTGAGTGCGACCGCACTTGGCATCCTGTGGCCGCACAATAATGGTGCTGTCCGTATATCTTCAGCTTGCCCAAACTTCCAACTCTCTGAATATCTCTTCTGCGGCCGCACAGTACTTATGCGGTCCGCATTCTCTGATGAAAATCTAACAAGGCTTCTTCATAGTTTGCGGCCGCACACAGTATTATGCGGTCCGTACTGTAAGCATTTTTTCCTTGTTTATTTGGTCCTTATCCAATGTTGACTCCTTTTTGAGTTTATTTTCACTTCTTTGGCTCATTTCCCAATATTCCTGCAAGAAAGCGCATTTCATTAGTTCTTGAGAATACCTTTAAGCATTTTTGAGCTAAAACATAAGTAAAAGAGAGCAAATAAGCGGTCAAAATCCCTACTTATCAACTTCGCCAAACTTAAGCTTTTTCTTGTCCACAAGAAATTAAGGCAATTCCCACCTCCATTAGAAAAAGGGATATTTCAACTGGCCCTAGTTGAGTCAAACACAAATCAATGGGGACTAACAATTACCCACACACTCATGAATCATCAACAAGCCTATGATTTGAATGTTGAAGCTCAAATGGCTCTAATGTGACGCTTGAGCATCAAAGGTTGACTTTGTTCATCAAGGAATCTCGCACTTTCATGCAAGTCGTTGTGGATACCAAACTCCTCCTCCTATACTCTCCGGAATCACATCTCACCCACGAATGAAGAATTCAAAACAATGACTCGAGAAATACTCGCTCATCACTCTCAAAAGAATGTCACAAGCCCGACTCTAAGTACCATATACTTGACCCTCATGTAGATCACCACTAATATAAGCTCGCTAGGATTGAAATCACGTAGGGCGTTTTCGACATGTAATGAAGGCTTTTGGACTAAGGAGGGAAATATCAGATTGGAATTGGTTCATCTTTCCTTTAGCACTTCATATTCTCTTGTTGGCTCATACTTTGCCGACTATTTGAGTCATTTTCTCTTCCCTTATGGGGATTAGAGAGACTCTACATCACTCTTTCTTTGTCATGCTATTCACAATCTCTTTCTTTGCTTTCTCCACACTTTGAACTTTTTCTTTCTTTTGCATCTTTTCAACCCTATCACATTATTCACTTTCGTTTTGTGTTTTTCTTTGTTCTTCTTTTCTTTTTCTTTTTCTTTTCCTTTTCCTCTTCTTCATTTCTTTTGTATTTTTGTGCCTTGAAACCATATTTAAATTCCTTGTCTCTTCTCCAAACTTCTGTTTATGCCAGTTGAATCATATGAGTGCTAAAGAAAAGTCAGGTGCCAAGAGAGAGTAACTATAAAATGGTTAAAGGCTTGTAATGTGGTTATTGAATAAAAAGGATTTAGGATCAAAATGGTTTACTAAAGATGATATCATTGGTGGTCCATGGAAGGTTTCAAAATGGGCCAAGAAGAGCCTACAATCACTTCTCAAGCCAAGCTAACTTAGAATTTCACCTAGAAACACATTCAGGGCAAGTTCTAGACCATTTGCACGGGTACTTGGACTTGTAACTAAATACCTCACCTCTCACACAATCAGATTGTTAAATAGATAAAAGTCGAGGGCCCACAACAACCGCATTCAATATTGAAAATCTCTAATGGTTCAACTAAACCATCCGATGATTGTCTAAGTCAACGCAAGAGTCACAAGCTCGCTAACTAGAGCTATTTCTTTACAAAACTTGTTTTTAACCATACGCGCATAGTTAAGTGTTTTGGTACCAAGTGAAACATGCTCGAACCTTATTTATTCATTAACACTACTTGTTTCTACCTAAGCATAAAAAACTGACTCAATCCCTTAAGAAGGTTGTCACGCCATTCATCGTTGGGAAGAGCCACCTGGTTCACACAAGACCCACCTTTGGAAAGAACCGTAACATTAATAAAACCAAAGGCTTGTTGTTCACTAAAACATAAGAAGAAGCTAACAAATAAAAAAGAAGCTAAGAAAGTAATTAAGAAGCTATACTATTAAGAAAGCAAAACGAATAAGCTATGAAATAAACTACTGAAGGTTAAGCAAATGAATATATACAAGTGGATTGATTGTATACATAATTAGGGAGAAAATAAGGAAAAAAGAAAAAATAAAAAAGAGTCTTTAAGTTATTACAGACCTAAAATGTAATCAAATGTCATTAACAGTCATCCAAAATATCAAAATAGACCACCCCCCAGAAAAAGAACAATCATTGTCCCTAATGCTTAGAAAATCAAAACATAAGAGGGTAGATAGTAAAGACAACCCCTATGTGGTCTCAGGGTGACTGGCAACATCACCACCCTCGGTCTCCTCTAACTGTATATCATCATCTCCGGGCTGAGGGACCACAGGGTTGGTGAGCAGCTGAAACATCTCCTCAGCAGTGGAGGCAGTGAGATCTAGCTCGTCAGACTGGCCTGATGATGCCTTTGCTGATGGTGCCTCTGCTGACGGTGCTGATGGATTAGCTGGTACTGATGGACTTGACTCCATCGGTAAGTCAAAGGGCAAGTCACCTGCTGCTGCTAACTTCTTCACCTCCTGTCTCAAACTCTCCATTGTCTTCTTCGAAGCCTGGGACTTTCTCATCTTCTTCATTTGCTTGGCCAACTCCTCAATGGCACCCCCCTGAGCTACTATAGTGTCCATGATAGTCTTCTGGTTATACAGAATCTTCTTCAATGTTTCCTCCACTGAAGAAAGTACTTGTGACACTGCTGGAGTAGAGGACTGCGCTGCAACAGTACTGGATATGTCATACAACTTAGAAGTGGCTGTCTGCATCCAGTTGTTGAGGCTCACCAAAGTCTGGGAGAGTCACAATGCAGTGAGAGGATAGGTGGAAGAGGATGGCACTAGAACTGAACTGGGTGGCCTAGAGGATGAAGGTGGTGGCATGGAGGCTGTCCCGATGGAAGGTCCAGCTGCTGTGGAAGGCATGGGAGCTGTAGATGGCTCA
The DNA here is from genome assembly GCA_005239495.1 of Nicotiana undulata. Classification (NCBI taxonomy): domain Eukaryota; kingdom Viridiplantae; phylum Streptophyta; class Magnoliopsida; order Solanales; family Solanaceae; genus Nicotiana; species Nicotiana undulata. Next base: position 56,730 of record ML246025.1, on the reverse strand, counting down.
ACAATAGCATCTGAACCTACCACTGCTGGCTCGTCAGAATGCCCAACTATGGTAGTGTCCTTCTCCTTGAACTTTGGGTTGTCCGCACCCTGCAAGTGATACCAAGAAAAAGGCGTCTTAGCTTTTACATTTGTGTCATGGCCTTGGATCCACCTTTGCATCATTGAAGTACTCTGTGAGGGTGTTCGGAAAGGGGTAGGAATTTTCATTCTTGTGGACCGCCAATGTGATTTTGGTTGACATGATGGCACCCACATTGATCGGGTACCCCACCAAAATAGGAGCCACCAAAACTGCTCGGGGAAATGGGAGGTTGTTCTCATTCAAGCTTGGATCAATCCTATTACACACAAAGGTTTTCCACCCTTTTTCTTCGAAATTAAGGGTGGCCTGAAGGATAGGAACTCCTGCTGTGATCCATGGTGGTGGTGGTCCTGGAGCAGCCAAAATCTCAGCTAGCCAAGGACGAGCTGCTTCACCCAAAGCTAAGTTCTCCAACTACTGGACCACTTCTACTTGCTCAAAACCCACATAATCATTCAAAGCAAAGGCATCAAAACGAAGTTTCAAATTCCCCACTTTCGTCACTTTTGTTCCCGCCTTGATGTGAGCTACATTTGCGTAGAACTCCTTGACCAGGTGCTCAATTGCATCTAAGACACTGCGGTTGAACCATTTCCACCACTTTCTCTCCCAAACCTGTCTAAGGACATTTGGATTGTGAATATCCAAATCCTTTAGCAAGAACTGTCGCTCAAGTGTAAACGGCCCCATTGGTCACATCTCCCAGAATCTGTTGAAAGCTGACAGGCTAACAAATCTATCTTCCCACATCTTCTTCTTCTTTGTCCTCTCAAGACCACCCACTTGAGTGTCTCTCCCTCTACCGTCATCTGGGACGTCATCATCATCTACATCAATAGGTGCCGGAGGAGAAGGTGAAGAGTGTCGTGCCCCCTTTTTTCTCCCCTCGCGGAGAGATTCGGATGCAGGACATTTGGATAGAGGCAACTCTTTCCTTTTGTGAAGGGAGTTTGCATATTTGGAGAGTCGCCACCTAACGATTTTGACGGTACGTTAGGACACCTAAGGGGTTCAATCATGACTACGTTACTAACCAGAGATTGGGTAAGGGCTTGAAATTATCCCAAGGGGAAGGTGTTAGGCACCCCTCAGGATCCACAAGTGTGGTTCCCGGCAAAAAAGTTTTCGTGAATTTGTACAATTAGAAAATAACAAGTAAAGGGCTCAAGTAAGAGGGGATTTAATATATATATTGCACACGAGTATTAAATTATCAAGTTTTTGAAAAGAATTATAATATAACATTTAAGGGAAAGGTATTCATAGGTTTAAAAACAATACTGATCACATCAATGCAATACCCGATAGACACTCCTCAAAGAGGGGCTACAGGTGGTATTAGCGCATCGGTCATCATATCCCTATTCTACCCTTTCCCACCCCGTGAAGGTAATTAAAGCGCGTGTTATAACGAACTCTATTGCGTGCTATTACCCATCCCATCCTTTCAGTCCCGGAGGAGATTAGGACTACTATCCTAAAAGGGAGGTACTAGGTTGACCCTCAGGTTTAAAGGTAAAGATTCTAAAGCGACAAACAAGAACACTTAGGATTGCAATGAATGGGAAGCACATAGGAGCGTATAAGAGGCTCAAGTTCACCTCCACAGATTATGCATATAATTAGCATGACTCAAACATATGTAAGGGCGATATTAATTTCAGAATCCTAAAGCATGATATCTAGGTGAGTCTAGAATGCAATAGAGAAGCAAATTTGTTCCATAATTCAGAGAGGAATCCTAATCAATTTTTGCCTACTGATTTTTTAACCCGTTGATAGTTAAGCAACACATATAAAGAAGTATATTTCCAGTTTTAACAAATTTAGCACCTAAGGATTTCCTAGGCGTGAGACAACGTATCCGTTATTAGAATTACTTAGAGGAAAACTGTTTGAGTTGTATTACTAAACATGCTGTTCTAGATGTTCAAATTTCAGGAATATTACCAACTGTGAGTCTGTTTCGACAGTAATTAAGCTAGAGATGCCTAAGCGGATATAAATGCAATCCTAAAGGCATGATATCTAATGCACAGAAAATGCAGAGTGATGTACATGCATGACCTAAACAGGATATTGTAAATGCATAAATATTTCAATACTTTCAGAATATGTAGAAGATGTGGAAATGACCTATTTATTAGCGTTGTATCTATCATAAGGCAGGATATCTAAGTGTACATGTCAGTGCATAACGTAACGTAAAGTACTAGTTATTAACATGTTTTAACACAGGTTTTTCTAAGTGATATAAGGATGAACACGCTGAAACAGTGTACATGGGACCTAAGGAACATGATTTCTAATGCATAGATGTGAACCTACACATGATCTCTATTGCGCAGATAAGAAATAAAATCCTAAACATGGTTTCTACCCTTGTAATAACTAAGCATGCATAATTACCCCACCAATTTCACCATCTAGCCCCCATGAGTTGTTTACAAATTATTACAGGCCAGTAATTATGAATTACATAACCAAAGAGAAAATAAGAAGTTATTCTATAGGGATCCTTCACTTAGGCCCAAATCCTCCACACCTCATTGCCATATTGTGTTTTAAAGCCTTTTCACAATGTGTCAAAGTTCCCTAAGGATCTAAAAGGCTCCCGAGCAATGCTCACACCCAGACTTGGTAACCAAGAGTGGAACATGTGCAGTGTGGAAATACCAGCTCTTGTGTGTCAAAGTTCAGAGGAAGATCAAGGGTCCCAAAGCAATGCTCACACAAGAGGGGCATAACCTAATGTCTAATAATATAGTGAAAGTGCTCATAGTGTTGGGGAGTTTGAGTAAGAACAACTTTAAAACAATTTTGAGAAAAGAAAGGTTTAGTGAAAATAATCTGAAAAGGGTAAGGCAATAGCACAACCACCATGTTCAAACATCACACACAGAACAATAACAGGAACTAAGACAAGTTCAGCAACCACAAGCAGGGAGATGAGGGATTGGGGGACAAGTATGAAGCACATACGAACAAGCTTGCAAGCAAGTAGACCTCAGAAAAAGAGTATTACAAGACTTAGACTGTCATAGCATAATCCTTCACAAGGATTCATGTCAGGATTGAAATAGCATCAGGTTGAGGGGTGTTAGAGTACATACTATGTTTAGAACTACATGCTTATCATGTATTGGGGTGACGGGATAGGGAAAAAGCTTTAATGGAACATATAGACATGCTGAACTAGAGAATAACCATATAGACAGTTTAATAAATAAGCATACTAATTGCAGGGTAAGCAATAAAATCATAAGTAGACACATGACAGGAATAAAAGGAACTGTAACACAGACCGGAGCATGTTGTTTTGGAAACCTTAAAGTTAAACTAAGAACATACCAGCTAGATGATGAAGTAAATGCAGAGTAAAGGAGCAGTAATGTGCAGAGAAGGAGAGCAACAATGTATGGGACAATGTAGACAATTAGAGCAGTAGTGAAAACAGCGCAGTGATACATCAGAGCAAGTAGAGTAGTAGTGTTACTCAGTCTTGGCTTTTAGCCGACTGAGTAGCAAGTAAATAACAAGAGAGAAAGAAAAGTTCAGAACAGAGTGTGTTTGTGTGTAAGAGGGAGAGCTTGAACTGTCTCTTGTCTAAAGAAAGAGTGAAGTATTTATAGCTTTACAAAATGAGTAAAAAATAAGGTAACAAGTACTGATTAATCAATCAATGGAAATCATATCCAATTAGAATCAATCACAGACCGGGACTCCCTTTAATTAGGGAGTCCTAGTTCAAACGGTCACACTTGATGTCTTATAAGGAAAAAATCAATCATGAACTAGCTGTTACTATAATAAGAGTAGTAAAGCACATAGCCTGTGATAAAGGCCAAATACATAGTTTTCACATAAGGAAAATATATACTGATTATTTGACAGTATGTTGAAGCACACAAATAAGGTAAGATACAATTTAAATTTTAAGAAATTAGTCACAAGAATCACGAATGAGACTAAAATCACAGGAGATCAGTTCTAATTAAGGAAATCATCTCACAAATAAGGAAACGATTCGAAGAATCAGTAGAGAATTACAAGGAGAATACACAAAGTCACATATTCCAGGAAAATATCACAGTTCGGAGGGAGATACATAAAATCAGTAAAGAATCTTATGTAAATAGTCAATAAATAACTAATCAGACTTATTTAGACGATGAATAGCACATATTGAACAAAATTAACGAAACCCTAAGCAAATAGTTAGAGGAACAGTAGATAATCAGAACCCTAACAACAAATTAGAGCAAGGAGAACAAGAATACATAGAGCATGCATGAAAGCACCAGATATTCATGAGGAACATATACAAACACGGATTAATCGAACCTATTGTCAAAGACAACCTAAAAATTAGGGCTTCTAGCATAATAAGTTAAGTAGCAAGAAAAGCATAAGAGAATCGTTCAAACATAGCAGAAAGTACTTAAAAATCAGAAGAAGTATCGTTCTTTTTGAGAAAGGTGTCAAGAAACCCTAGATTGAAGATGAAGATCATTCTTAAGGAAAACTCGGAGAATCTTTGGGAAAAACAACGAAATAGCTTGAAATATACACAGATCTATCATAGATCTAAAAGAATCGTTTTTTTTTAAGCATTTAGGGTTTCAAAGAGGACCTAGAAAGATAAGAAAAACCTCAAATGTCGTTGGTTTAAGCCCAAAAGGTCATAGACCTTGCTTGAACAACCAAAGATGCCGGGAGATGGACGGAGGATGACGAGCACATGCCCAAGGGGTAGGAGGATTAACCCAGGTCTCTTGAAGACCTTAGATATGGAAAACACGGCGTGAGGGAACCACAGGAGGCAGGAGGATGGTGAGAGCTTCATGATCTCCGGCGAAGAGACGACCGAAGAAGGTNCGTTGATTTAATTTGATCAATGACTCAGATTAGTTTGGGGTTGGGCCGGGTAGGAAATTGGGTTAAAGGGTCCGGGTAAATTGGGTTGAAATCAAAATTAAAAGTGGCTAGATTTTAAATACCCATAAAAAATAGGTAACTAATTAATAGCATGACTAATAATTATATAAAAATGAAATTAATGCTAGGTAAACAAAATTTAAGGTAATTAACTAATATTAATATATAAAAATGACTAATTATAGAATTAAAAATAGCATAAATGCATAATTGGGCCATAGTTGCAAAATTTGTGTAATTATAGCTAAATAGTTCCAAATTGGTTACTTTGTGAAATAATTAAATCCTAATAGGATTAAAAATGATATATTGAGCTGGGAAGCATTTTGAAATTATTTATAATACAATTTGTGAATAATTATTGAATATAAAATACTAAATAAATAGGAAAGTAAATTGATAAAAATACGAAAAATTATGGAAAAAATACCATTCCTTATGAAAAGTTATTTTGAAGGTGATATGCAAGTGTGAAAATAATTTTGAGAAAAAATTGGGTATCAACAAAGAGAAGGGTTCAGAACCCTTGCTTTCTGCATCAAAATTAGCAGAAGAATTGTCTGTAGACTCATTGCGCAATTGATAGCGCCCAGTGGGTTGTGGTGGATGGGACTGGGGCTCAGGTTGGACCTCCAGAGAGTGACCCTCAGAGGGTTCTCTCGATGGTTCATAAGAGCTAGATGCTGAGGGCTCTTCGTCCCCTCCTCTTCTTGTGTTCTGCTTCTTACTAATGGGCTTGGACTGCACTCCTAGAGGGTGAGTGCCTTTACCCCTGCCTCGAGAGGATTCACCTCTCCCCTTTGATGTATCTCTTCGACCACGGGATCTAACCATTTTCTGCAATACAAGTTACATATGTCAATCAAATTCAAATCAAGAAAAACAATTGAAGAACAGTTGCAGACAAGTAGTCATTACTGAAACAGTGCGGACCGCACAATTCTGAGTGCGGCCGCAGACTGCCTAGTGCGGACCGCACAATTTTGAAGAGCGAACGCACAACCTGGAGTGCAGACTGCATAAATGTGAGTGCGATCGCATATTCTCATGTGCGGACCGCACAATTTTGAGTGCGGCCGCACAAGTCCAAGCCTGCAATTACTGACTCTCTGAAGTTTAGAGTGCGGTCGCACACATTTTATGAGGTCGCACACTTTTTCTGCGGACCACCAAATTTTGAGTGCGGTCTGCACAGTTCAAACATCCAATACCCTATTTGCTAGTTATGCGGACCGCACAAAAATGTGTGCGGCCACACAATTCGAATAGTGTCGGCACTGAACTTTTGGTTCTTGCAAAATTTTCACAGATTAAACATGGTGTGCAAAAATTAACAAGATTAGTGGTCTACCTAGTCCCTAATGAGCATGTATGAAGCTACCCACATGATTTTGAAGCACAAATTAAGCACACTTGACACTTTTAGGCCTAAAATTAACTAAACTAATCAAAGAAAACAAAAACAAAAATTGAGAAAAATGAACAAAAATCTACATGAATTGAACATACGGGTAGTGAGTGATGCAGGTAAGAATCTAGCTTGATGGATTGCGTGTGATTTTTGAACAAGTTTAGGGTTGCAAAGCGTTTTCTAGGTCTTGGGAATTCAGAGAGCGTAAAGTGTGAATAGTGGTGAAAAACCCTATCTATACCCTAGAAAAGTCGGTCAAGATCTCACCTGAGTGCGGTCCGCACTCCTTCTTAGCTCTGCAGTCCGCACAAAAATGAGTGCGGCCGTATAACCTTGTGCTGTCCGCATACTTTTTGTGTGCATCCGCACAAAAATTATGCGTCCAAAATTTGATCTCGCCCAAACTCTCACCACAAATATAGGTAGTGAGGCGGTCGAAGCAATAATTAAACCCAATGCAAGTCAGGATCGAATCCACATGGTGTTAGATTTTGGATTAGGTATATACTTAGTGTAAATGTATGATATGTCCTAAATTACTCTTCCACATTCTTGTTTGTTGTTTCTACTTCTACTTTGAGCTATTGATTGCAATTATAAAACTAGGAGACAATATTTTTTGTTTTGGTTGTTTTTCAAATGTTAAAAGGATCTAGGGTTGCGATTTCCGCCTAGTTGGTTACCTAACAGATATAAAGCTTTAGGGCATGTTTGGTTGATTGGGATACATTATAGCAATCACACTCAATTTCATACTCTATACCTCTTGGTAGTTTGAGTAACTTTGCCCGTTTTGGCTTTCTCAAGTCCAAATGGGTATTTCACAAAGCAAGTGATAAATGCTCTAGTCGAGTCTTACTATCTCTAGGTTCGACCCTTTAATTGGGGCTATCAATTTCTTGAGTTCACCCCAATTCCTGGTTAGCCAAGTTTTCCTAGGCTTAGTCTCTCTTTCTCAAGTAGAGACTAAGTCAAATAGGCACGAATAAATGTTTGCAACCATTGATTCTATAATACAAGCAAGAACAAGTCTAGATAACATATACCCAATCATAAATAAGCCCTAAACCAATAACCCATTAAGTACCCATACTAGGGTTGGGTCACAACCCTAGCTAAGGGTTTAGCTACTCATAGAAAATGAAGAAATAAAAGAAACAACTAAGATAGAATTCATAATAATTAATTATGGAAGGAAAATCTAATGTTTAGAAGCTAATCTAGCACAATATTACTCAAAAGAGTAATTAAAATGGCTCAGGTGCTCTACACTGATACAACCTTTTAACCTATAAATGACAAAAAGTTCTATTTATACTAAGCTGAAAATATCTGACAAACATTTCCCTGCGGAGGTTGTGTGGCCGCATAGTTCTGAGTGCGGATTGGTCTCGCCCAAACTCACACCACAAAAATAGGTAGTGAGGCGGTCACAACAATAATAAAACCCAACGCAAGTCGGGATCGAATCCACAGGGAGTTAGATTTTGGATTAGGTATATACTTAGTGTAAATGTATGATATATCCTAAATTACTCTTCTACATTCTTGTTTGTTGTTTCTACTTCTACTTTGAGCTATTGATTGCAATTATAAAACTAGAAGACAATATTTTTGGTTTTGGTTGTTTTTCAAATGATAAAAGGATCTAGGGTTGGGACTTCCGCCTAGTTGGTTACCTAACAGATTTAAAGCTTTAGGGCATGTTTGGTTGATCGGGATACATTATAGCAATCACACTCAATTACTCACTCTATACCTCAGTAGTTTGAGTGACTTTGCCCGATTTGGATTTCTCAAATCCAAATGGGTATTTCAGAAAGCAAGTGATAAATTCTTTAGTCAGGTGTTACTATCTCTAGGTTTGACCCTTTAATTGGGGCTATCAGTTTCTTGAGTTCACCCCAATTCCTAGTTAGCCAAGTTTTCCTAGGCTTAGTCTCTCTTTCACAAGTAGCGACTAAGTCAAATAGGCATGAATCAATGTTTGCAACCATTAATTCAAGAATTCAAGAAAGGACAAGGATAAATAACATATACCCAATCATAAGTAAGCCCTAAATCAATAACCCGTTAAGTACCCATACTAGGGTTGGGTCACAACCCTAGCAAAGGGTTTAACTACTCATAGAAAATGAAGAAATAAAAGAAGAAATTAAGATATAATGCATAATAATTAATTATAGAAAGAAAATCAAATGTTTAGAAGCTAATCTAGTGCAATATTACTCAAAACAGTAAAGAAAATTGATCAGGTGCTGTACACTGATAAAACATAACCTAAAATTGACAAAAAGTTTTATTTATACTAAGCTGAAAATATCTGTCAAAAATGCCCTTGCAGAGGCTGTGCGGTCGCATAATTCTGAGTGTGATCTGCACTATGAGCTTGACTGGTCAATTGGGCCTTCTGCGGTCGCATAAAAGTGGGATGCGGCCACACTTCATCTAATTGTGCGGACCACACATTTCTGAGTGCGATAACACAATTGAATTTGGATGGGACTTGGACCTTCTTCTGCAGACCGCATATTTATGAATGAGGCCGCACAATAATAGAGCGGTCTGCACAACTGCAGTCATGGCTCTCTGAATCTGATCTTTTTAGGGCTTTATAATAGTGAGTGCGACCGCACTTGGCATCCTGCGGCCGCATAATTCTGAGTGCGGTCCGCACTCTGAGCTTGACTGGTCAATTGGGCCTTCTACGGTTGCATTAAAGTGGGATGCGGCCAAACTTCATCTAATTGTGCGGACCACTCATTTCTGAGTGCAAGCCACACACTTGAATTTGGCTGGGACTTGGCCCTTCTTCAATAGTGCGGTCCGCACTATTATTGTGCGGACCGCACAACTGAAATCAATGCTCTCTAAAACTGATCTTTTTCGGGCCACATTATAGTTAGTGTGACCACACTTGGCATCCAGTTGCCGCATAATTCTGAGTGAAGTCCGCACTCTGAGCTTGACTGGTCAATTGGGCTTTTCGCGGTCTCACAAAAGTGGGATGCGGCCACACTTCATCTAATTGTGCGGACCGCATATTTCTGAGTGCGGCAACACACTTGAATTTGGCTGGGACTTGGGCCTTCTACGGTGTCTGCATATTTATGAATGCGGCCGCACAATAATAGTGCGGTCAGCAAAATTGCAATCATGAATCTCTAAATCTGATCTTTTTCGGGCCGCATAATAGTGAGTGCGACCGCACTTGGCATCCCGCGGTCGCACAATAATGGTGCGGTCCGCATATCTTCAGCTTACCCAAAATTCCAACTCTTTGAATCTCTCTTCTGCGGCCGCACAATAGTTGTGCGGTCCGCATTTTGTGAAGAAAATCTAACAGGGCTTCTTCATTGTTTGCAGCCGCACTATAAGCATTTTTGCCTTGTTTTTTGGTGCTTGTCCAATTTTGACTCCTTTTTCAGTTGATTTTTACTTCTTTGGCTCGTTTCCCAATATTCTTGCAAGAAAGCTCATTTAATTAGTCCTCGGGAATACCTTTAAGTATTTTTGAGCTAAAATACAAGTAAAAGAGAGAAAATAAACAATCAAAATCCCTACTTATCAGTTATTCCTTGTGAACTAGTTCTACCATTTCTTGTGATCGAAGGTTCTTGAGTTGATTTACTTACCGTACCTTGTATTATTGCCATTGTTGTTGTTGTACTTGTTGTGGTGATGCACGAGGTTTCTCCCGTGCAAGTTGTTGTTATTATGATGCACGAGGTTTCTGTCGTGTGGTTGTTTATATGGGGTTGTACGAGGTTTCTACCGTGTTGTTGTTACTATTGATATTTGAACATGCGGCGACAAGGCAGGATATATATATGTGGGTTGCGTGTTTGGCGAGACTAGGTGGGAACATTGTTATGTATGTGTGGCGAGACAAGGTGTGCACTTACTTAACTATTGCACACGTGGCGAGACAAGGTGGGCTGTGTCTAGAATTGATTTGTGATGACTTATGATGACCTGGAGGCATTCTTGTTGTTGATATTTGTGTAGTGGTATGATTACCTGTGAGAGCCTTATCTTGTGAAAGTTGTGAGAAAATATTCTACGTGCTGTCCGTTCCTTTTTCTTATGCTTATTAGGTGGTTTGAACTATGTTAGGACACTTGCACAAGCATACACGTAGTTAAGCACTCTTATCGGTTAAGGGGATTCCTTTTTATTTTTGAGCATAGATGCATACTCTTGTTTACTTTCCTTCTATGTGATAATGGCTATATTTGGTATGTGAGTTGTCAGTGCCGTTATGGGGTATAATAAGGTCATAGGATGCCAAGTGTTAGGGTTCAGCTATTGAGACCCGTGAGTTGTGATTAGCCCGAGCTTCGGCACCTCGTGGAGTTAATTGACTAAAACCTGATATGAAAACAGTCGTTGTGGTTGAGTGATTACTTGTCCTTTCTGTATATGTGATTTCAGATTTAGGTTGTGTTTCCGTTCATCCTTCCATGACATTATTTTGGTATTTTGCTGATACTTGTTGTCTTCCTTTCTTATTGCAATTACTGTATTGTTAGCCATATCGCGTAGTCTTTATGTAATTATCATACTTTGTTTCTCCTATACTCATACTTGTTCAAGTTATTTAGTCCAGTAGGTGTCTTGACTGTTCCTCGTCACGACACCGGAGGAGCCTGCTGTTACCCCCGGACTTTAGGAGACCATAGCACAATTTCTGAGTGTTTTTGGTACATTGGCTCATGCTAGGTTGATTTCGGTTGCACCAGCTACTTCACAGACCGGGGGAGGAGCTTAGACTCCCGTCGTCCACACTCCAGAGCAGCTAGTTTATGTTGGTCAGGTTCCAAGTGTCATAGCGACACTGCCTATGGTCCCGACTCAACCTATGGTTAGGGATGCAACATCTGAGGAAGAACAACTTAAACTTGAGAGGTACAAGAAGTACAAACCTCCTACCTTCAGTGGATTGGCGACAGATGATGCCTAGGGTTTCCTGGAGGAGTGTCACCGCAACCTTCGTATTATGGATATTGTGGAGATGAGCGGGGTTGCTTTTGTTACGTTCCAGCTTAGAGGAACAACTTATCAATGGTGGCAGGTGTATGAGTTGGGTAGCCCGGCCGAGGCATCTTCACTTTTATGGGTTCAGTTTTCAGAGATGTTCCTGAGAGAGTTTGTACCTCAGTCCCTTCGGGATGCATGGCGCGCGGAGTTTGAGAAGCTGCATCAGGGCACTATGTCAATATTAGAGTATGCCGTTAGATTCAGTGACTTGGCCTGACATGCACTTGATTTGGTCGTCACAGTTAGAGAGCGTGTTCATAGGTTCCATGAGGGGCTTAGGCATGATATTCAGTTCAACATGGCTTGGGAGTTAGAGTCGGATGTTTCGTTTCAGCAGGTGGTAGAGATCGCTCGCCGAGTAGATGGCATGTGGGATCAGGAGAGAGAGGACAGGAACGACAATGAGATAAAGGACAAGCGAGGTCAAAAGGGAGAGGAAAGGGAGGCGAGGAGGCCTCGTATACCAGAGATATCTACTGGTCCATATTTTGGAGGTAGGGTGCGGCATGGTAGATGTTTTGTGGGTCCGCCAGTTCAGTTTGCACTTCAGGCTTCGCACAGTGATTCAGGTGCTCATGGGTCTTAGGGTACCCGTACTGCACAATTTCCACAACCACATCCGCAGAGAGGTTGCTTCGAGTGTGGACATAGCAGCCACATGGTGAGATATTGTCCCAGACTCTAGAAAACTGTGTCACATCGGGGTATTCAGGCGAGTAGAGGATGCCTAAGAGGGGGAGGCCCGACCCGTTGATGTGTTTTCTATAATAGGCTGGAGGCCATTGTGCTAGATGATGTCATACATGTATGCTTTTGATTTGTTATAGAGGGTCACCATTCGTATTTTGTTTCGGTTATGCTTATCGGGACGAGTTCCCTTATTTGTTGCTTCATTTATGGTTGAGTTTCATGATTTGCACTCTGTTTATGTGTTCGCCCCTGTTGGGAGATTCTATGAGTGGTAGCCCGTGTCTATCGTTGTTTTTGTTCATCATTGAGAGTTGTGAAACTAGAGGTGAGCCCCTGTTGTTCATTATGGTAGGTTTTGATGTGACTCTTGAGTATTCTTGGTTACAATTTGTGATTTGATACTCTTCCGGGGTAAGGGTTCAGTAAGTGTTGTGATTTATTGGCAGAACTGAGTTAGTGGAAAGTTTCAATTGGTATGATGCATATTCAACCTGTGATTTAGAGTTGAGGGTAAGACCCTCGCGATTTCATGTGATTTGATATGTTTGAGCACAGCTGCGTGCCGCGGTGGAGAGTTATACCAGGATGAGATCCTTATGATTGTTCATGTACTTTGATTCCCTATGTATATGGCTAAAATCAGAGAGTCCGATTTTATGATCGTTATGGCATTCTGTGGCCCATCTTCAGGGAGCTCGGAGCATAGTTCGAGGTTTGACACCGAGGGAGCATATCGACCTCAGGGCGGTATAGATCGGTGACCTTCATGGGAAAGAGAGAAATTCCCAAAGGCATGTGGTTTGAGCAGACAACACCTGCAAAGATAGTACAAGTCCATACCGGTCCATTAAATAGTTGTACCAACTGTGTTTCTTTGTAATAATTATTCATATACTATGTTGAGATTCCCCCTCCTATATAAAGACGACCCTTGTCATTTTTTGGGCACATGATATTCAAGACAACAACAAGAACATTCTCCGTTTTCTAACTGAAACATACTCTACAATTGTTCCGCTGATTTGTCGCTTCATTTATTGTGTTTTATTAATTGTTATTCATTTATTGCTCATCATTGATCATAAAGGGCTGCCCTCGAGGCCCCCTCATACTGTTATTCCTCCATCGATCGCCCCCAGCTAGGCATACTAGCTCGACCTCGAGGCCGAGCTTCGGCCAGCTCGAGACCCCATCTCAGCACTGCTCGGTATGTGTATCTCCATTGTTCTATGCTTTTGTCTCATATTACCAACTCACACTTAGCATCTATTGCCTAACAACTGGTATTAAAATAAATCACATATTTTTAGAACCACAAAATCAAATATAATTGTAATTACCATTTTCAAGGTAAACAATTTGGCGCCTACTGTGAGGCTAAAAATAATAGTGATTGTTTTAGTGCTGGTTCACTGAAAAGTATAATTTATTCTTTACACTTTTGCTTGTCCAAGAATCTTTGATTTCAGGTCAAAAAATTCTAACTCAGTGAATGCACATGAAAACAGCGGTCCCGAGGATCATGGAGAGAACATTGTAGCTGTTTCAGGCGCCGGTGTACCACTGCAACACCCTGAGGACGCTCCAGCTCCAATCCCCGTGGATGTGGGCTCACACAATGCCCAACATGTCGATATAAGCTCTCATATCGACGGAAGCGTACGCCGGGAAGGCAAACATGAAGCGCAGAAAACTTCGGCTCGGTAGGAAAGAGAAGTTATCCTTCATGTTATTTTTGAAATGTTGCAGGCACAACAAATGGCTATTGCTCAACTGCGAAATCAACAAAAACCTCCAAGCACGGAAGCACCGTAGACGGCTACTCGAGTCGAACAGGCACCAAAGAGATTGAGCAACAACGATTCAGCGGCCGAACCCGCTATTATGAAGACTCTCGAGGACCTCACAAAGAGGATTGAATTAGGCGAGAAGAAGATAGAAGCTAACGACAAAAAGGTGGAGACCTACAACTCGAGGGTCGATTAGATCCCGGAAGCACCCCCGATTCTGAAGGGTGTAGATTCAAAGAAGTTCGTGCAAAAGCCATTCCCATCGAGTGCGGCTCCAAAGCCCATCCCGAAGAAATTTAGAATGCCCGATCTCCCGAAGTATAACGGGACCTCGGACCCCAGTGAGCACATCACTACTTACACTTGTTCTGTGAAAGGGAACGACTTAAAGCAAGATGAGATTGAAACCGTCATGTTGAAATTTTTTAGAGAAACACTATCAAAGGGGGCCATGATGTGGTATCACAACCTACCCCCAAATTCAATAGATTCGTTCGCCATGCTGGCAGACTCTTTTATAAAGGCACATGCCGGTTCCATCAAGGTCGCTACAAGAAAGTCCGACGTCTTCAAAATCAAACAAAGAGAAAACGAGACGCTAAGGGAATTTGTATCTCGCTTTCAAATGGAACTAATGGAGTTACCACCAGTATCCAATGACTGGGCAGTGCAGACCTTCACTTAAGGCTTGAATGAACGAAGCTCCATAGCTTTGAAGCAACTAAAGCATAATTTGGTTGAATACCCCGCCGTAAATTGGGCGGACGTCCACAACCAGTATCAATCAAAGATCAGGGTCGAGGAAGACTAATTGGGAGCTCCCTCGGGCTCAGTGTATCCAAGCAGGCTCCTAGCAAAGGAATCAAGGTTTCCAGAGAGAGAACCAAGGCCAGGAAAGGAAAGGTACCAACCTTACCTTGAGGATCGAAGAAACGCCCTGAGGCGCAACATACCCCGAAATGACCGAAGTATGGAATGAGGTCAGAATTATCAGGGACTCGTCAACAAAGCCAAGTTCGACAGACACAGGGCCAGTAGAGGCACCCCGGTTAGCAGAGTGCAACTTCAACATTGATGTTTCAGACATCGTATCGGCCATAGGTATATCAAAGATACCAGGTGGCCAAAACCCATACTATCAGACCCTTCACAAAGGAATCCTAACCTGGTGTGAAAATTTCACGGCACTCACGATCATAGGACCGAAGATTGTAGACAGCTCCGAGAGGAAGTATCTTGACTGATCAGTAAAGGGCACCTCCGAGAGTTCCTCAGCGACCGAGCCAAAAATCAATTTTGGGAAAGAGATGTAAACAGGAAGAACGAACCAGAAGAACCGCAACACGTCATTCACATGATCATTGGAGGAATTGACATCCCACAGGAACCCATTGTCAAGCGAACAAAAATATCCATCACCAGGGAAAAGCGAATTTGGAGTTACATACCCGAGGACACTCTCACATTCAGCGAAGAGGACATCGAGACCATGTCTCAGCCTCATAACGACGCATTGGTAATTTCTTTTCTCTTGAATAAATTTCAAATTAAACGTGTGCTCGTTGATCCTGGTAGCTTGGCCAACATAATCAGGTCGAGGGTGGTAGAGCAGCTCGGGTTGCTTGACCAGATTGTGACCGCTTCCCGAGTCCTCAATGGATTCAACATGGCGAGCGAGACAACGAAAGGGGAGATCATCCTCCCGATCAACCGGGCCGGCACGATCCAAGATACTAAGTTTCATGTCATCGAAGGTGACATGAGGTACAATGCTTGCTCGGAAGCCCATGGATACAATGCATGAGAGCAGTACCATCAACCCTTGATCAAATGATGAAGTTTCCAACGAAGGACGGAATAAAAATGCTATACGGGGAGTAGCATGCATCAAGAGAGATGTTCGCGGTGCACGATGTGGCACCGACATCGACACCTTCTACATCGAAGGAGCCAAAGGAGACGCAAATAGCCAAGTAGAAATCACAAGCTACATTCTTGGATACACCCAAATGAACTAATAAAGGACCGTGCCGCGTCCTCGGAACGAGCAGTTGAAGCATATCGAGGTTCAAACGCCATCACTGCTAATGTATAACCCTCTACCCTTTTATTTAAGTTTTACACTAACTTATGTGCAGGTGTTCGATTGAGAGTAATCGAAGCACCCCCCAGCTCGAAGACCTTAGGATTTAATACATGCGTTGTGCTCTTTTTCCCTCAGATCAGATTTTATCCCAAATGGGTTTTACCGACAAGGTTTTTAACGAGGCAACATCTATATGCTACCTAAGGAGAACTCATCAAGTATTCAAGAATTCTCTTCGATCAACCTCAAATACTGGGGGGGGGGGGGGG
>ML246025.1:0-40354 GCA_005239495.1 Nicotiana undulata | reverse complement strand
ACCAATCGGGGGGGGGGGGGGGGGCATCCCCCCGGGAGATTTCCCCCCTCGAAGAAATTGAAATATGCCAAAGAGGGTCTCGACAGGAGAATGATGAATCAGACCAAACAGTCGAATGAACCGTATCCGCTAAGAATAATCGAGCCCCCGACGACGAAAACATGTATGCTTGTACCAAGTAATCAAAGGAGTATCTTTTATCATCAAAACACTTCGTGCTTCAAAGAAGTTTACTATTGTCACGACCCCAAATCCCAGCCGGCCGTGATGGCTCCTTCGTGGAACTAGGCTAGCCACTATCACATAATTACACATTTTTGGCAGTAAAATTTCCCCAAATCATTAATAACATTCCTCATATAAAGTATATAATTTTATAAATCTTTAAACAACATAAATAAGCTAACAATCTATAACCATTCCCCAGAACTGGAGTCAACGAATCACGAGCACCTAAGAGTAATACTAATACTGCTAATGTCATAATAAAATGTCTCAGAACAAAATACTAAGTACTAAATGAGGGAAGGGAAATGGAGATACTGTGGACGCTGGATAGCTACCTCAAAATCCCGAATGGTGATGCCGTACAGACTCAAATGGCTACTGCTCAGAACCAGTACCTGGATCTGCACACAGCGGTGCAGGGAGAAATGATGAGTACGCCAACTCAGTAGTAATGAAAATAAATCAAGTCTGATGATAAGAAGCACACAGTAATAAATCATCAATTCACAAATAGTAAAATACTGAGCTCTAACAGTGAAAACATTTAGGCATTATCTTTAAATCCAGTTTCCGTAAAAATCCTTTGAACAATATGATTTCCAATGTTTCGCAGTAATATTTCCAAAAGCCTCAGTATAAGATGAAATGAATCATAATAAAATACTCAGCAAAATATCATTATAAACCCCCCCGGACCAAATCATCACTCATAATCAGTCACTCAGCACCTCACCATCACTCAATAATAGTCACTCAGCACCTCACACTCACTCATGCCTCCCAATCGCTCGTCAATCGTCACTCGTCACTCGTACTCAGTAGGTACCTGCGCTCACTGGGGGTGTACAGACTACAGAGGGGCTCCTACATCCCAAGCGCTATAAATGGCCAAATCATGGAATCAATCACTCTGGCACTCGACCTATCTCATATCATAAATATCCTCACAGTATTAGCTCTCGGCCTCACTCGGTCAGACACTCTCAGAAAGCCACTCGGGCCATAAATAAACGGGGTTCTCGACCCAAAACAATATTTTATTTCATGAATAATAATATCAACAAATTCTGAGTGTCAAAATAGTTCAACAAGAAAGACTGAGTGTAAATCATAATTACCACGTGAGGAATATCAGAAAATAGTCCCCTAGGGGTCTAAACAGATGGGCACGAGGCCCCAAATATGGCTTACAACCCAAATATATCAAAAACATGGATATACTATTTATCATATAATTAAAAGAAGTTTCACAAATCAATAGTCTCCTCAGAAGGAACCAATTTCAAATTTCCCAATTAGTGCACGCCACACACTCGTCATCCAGGGAGTACGTCACTCCAAAATAATGAAAAGATGCTAAGTCTGGGGTTTCATACCCTCAAGACAGGATTTAAAGTCATTACTTACCTCAAACTAGCCCGAAAAGCTACTCCGCAACGCTCTTGCCCCTCGAATCGGCTCCCGAATGCTCCGAATCTATCAAAGTCAGATTTATCACATCAATATACGCTAGGGAGATGAAACCCAATCAAAAAATATCAACTTAAGCACAATTCCCGAAACTGGCAAAAACCCGACCCCCAGGCCCACGTCTCGGAACTCGATAAACTTTATAGCAAATGATCCTCATCCTCTCACGAGTCTATACATCAAACACTGAAATCGGAGTCCAAATGACTCCTCAAATCACCCTTAGAAGGTCTCTTAATCTCAAGCCCTAATTCTCCCTTTTTCCCACTGATTTTTCCCAATTTAACACCACTAATTAGGTCTTAATCACATATAATCGAGTTATAAAGTCCAACAACCATACCTCAATGAAGAACTTTGGTCTCCCTCTTCAAAAACCCTACAAAAGCTTGAATCCCGTGTGAAAAATGGTGAAGAGAAGACTAAAAATCGCTAAGTCCAACTTATATACTTTCTGCCCAGGCGTTTCGCACCTGCGACTCTATTTCTCGCACTTGCGAACCACTCCTGCGGTCAAATCCACCGCATCTGCGACTTTTTATTAAACGAACCCCAATCTCGCACCTGCGGTGCGCAGGTGCGGCCAGATCAACCACTTCTGCGATTCTTCCTCCTAGGGTCTCAGAACCCACACCTGCGACCACTCTAACCCCTTCTGCTGCTCGCACCTGCGGTCCCCCATCCGCAGGTGCAGTCACACCAGTAAAAGAACACCAGCAGCTGATGCTGCACATTTCAACTCCAAAAGTCCCCGTTAACCATCCGAAATCAATCCCGAGCCCCTCGGGACCCCAACCAAACATACCAACACATCATAAATGATCATTCGGACTTAGTCGCACCCTCGTAACACCCAAAATATTATCAATTCAAGCCTATGAACTTTCAAATTCCTAAATTCCACCAATGATGCCGAAACCATCCAAAACACCTCCGATTGACCTGAACATTTGCACACATATCCAAAATGACATTACGAATCTGCTCCAACTTCCGAAATTCCATGCCGACCGTGATAGCCCATTTTTCATTGCCGACCGGAAATCACCAAAAACTAACTTTCACCAATTCACGCCTAATTCTACACCGGACATCGAAATTACATTCCGAACACACTCCTAAGTCCCAAATCACCTAACAAAGCTACCCGATCCATAAAATCCGTATTCTGAGATCGTTTACCAATAAGTCAACTCCTAGTTGACTTTTCCAACTATAAAGCTACTTTTTGAGACTAAGGGTCTCAATTCCCACTACAACCAGTCTGAACCCGAGCTAACCGACTCCAATACATCATAAACAGTACAACCAATGCATGACAAGGAAAAAACAGTAATAATAATGCAGATTCTATAGAACAACCGGCCGTGTCGTTACAACTGTTCTCGCAAGAAACGGCCCCAGGGCTGAAAATGCCCGTACACTCGGGGACTGTCGTCGACAGTCAACTCACCAAACCATACAAACTCAGAATCAAAATTCCTCAATGAGGAAAACCCGAGCTCATAAGCCCTCGAAGAGGCAACATCGAAGTACAAGCCCTTAACCCGACAACGTAAAAAATGTATGTCCTCCATAAGGCAACACCAAATCTGAATCGAGCCACCAAGAACTCGAACCCGTAAGACCTCCATGAGGCAATATCGAGCTTATAAGAGCTACATAAGGTGTGCTCAAAAGTTTATAAGACCTCCATGAGGCAATACCAAGTCTATAAGACCTCTATGAGGCACGCCCAAATTTGTAAGACCTTAAAAAGGCATAATTTCGATATTAAAGGCAAGGATATATATTCGAACTTGTATGACCCCTTAAAAGGCATACCTCAATATAGACGCCGAGACTACCTCACTCGGGGACTAAAAGGCTACGGCCAAACACAATGACTATGGTCAAAAGGCAACGTCCAAACACAATGACTACGGTCAAAAGGCTACGGCCAAACACAATGACTACGGTCATAAGGCTATGGCCAAACACAATGACTACGGTCATAAGGCTCCGGCCAAACTAACGCGACTCGGAGACGTCCGACCATCGCCATGAAATCACAGGCCTTCAAATACTTCAAAATTACTTTGAAAAGAACCGGTTAATCAGGCTACCCTCGGCATAAGCCAAAGAGCTTCGATCATATCAGCTCCAAACAATGAAAAGGATTCAAAACAATCAGCCCATGAGCAAACCACCTGAGGTTCTCATCTATCGTCACACATCGACCCATAATAATGGTTCTTATTGAACCATCAAAGAGTCGGACGAACACAAAAACTTCAAAAGTCTTTAACGAGGGAAAACTATAGCCATATTAGAGGCCGTCCTGACCCAATGCATAATAGCCTAAGCGCCATCCTAAAGAGCCTCAGGGCTGATCTAAAACAAGCCTAAGGGCCAACGCGTAAGAGCCTCAAGGCCAGCTTAAAAGGCCTCAAGGTCGATTTAAAAATCTAAGGGTCAACGAGCCCAAGTCAAAATTGGACTCGAGGATTGAGCCCTAAACGGTTAACTATCAACTATTGCTCATCGAGTACAAAACCCCAAGGGTTTCATCTCGAAGTCCAAATCATCGGGCTAATCATTGTCAAGCATCAAAATTAGGAAGAAAAGCGAGGGCACAAGCAAGCGGAAGTTCATGAAAAGGGAAATTCAAAAGGTTTCTTTTTATATATGAAATTATTCAAAGATACATTTACAATGCTCTCTGAGAGCCCTTTACAAAGAATCAGAAAGGCAAACCTGGCATATTTCCCCCTCGGGGACTACGGCTCTATCGGCCTCCTTGGGACTAGCTCCCTCATCGGCCTCTTCCTCATTGTCTTCAGCATCAGACATAATGAACTTGGAATCATACTCATCCTCCTTGGCCTGCTCTATCTCCCCCGAGAGATCAACGCCCCTAGAACGGATCTCCTCGAGGGTCTTCTTCCGGGATTTTCATCGGGCATATTCATTGCTTCTACTCTCTTAATCGGAAGGCCCCCTTAGCTTCATGCGGGCTTCGGTAGCATCTTTCAGATGGATGACCACCTTCTTATCGGCCTTCGACCGAGCCTCTTCAGCTTCAGCCCGAGAGTCTAGGACCTCGGCATTCATCTTTAAAAGATCAGTTTCGAGCTTAGCAACTCTGCTCGTCTGAACCGAGCTATTTTCTCGGGCATTGCAGAGCTGTATCTCGAGGTGGAGGCCTTAGCTAAAGCATCCATCTTAGCCGTAACATGAGCATCTATCTGAGTCCTCAACGTGTTGCATTCAGATTTGGCCTGGTCGACTTCGCCCCAGAGGCGTTCGAGCGCCTCCACCTTTCTCTGCAACTGAGATATCAAAACATTAATCTCCAAAGATGGGGGAAGAAACCTGCATTCCCTCAAATAAAGATTACTTGTTCCTTGAGATTTCCCTCATAATCTCGACTTCGATTCATCTCATATCGATGGTGCATCAACTCTCTTGCCCTCTTGTCGCAAAGAAGCCTAAGGGATTTATCCCCGTCCAAGGCTTTTCGCAACCTAGCCTCCTGGCAAAGCAATTCAGATTTGAGTGCGTCGAAGGCCTTTTAAAAAAAAGGCTCAGTTAGAAGAACAAAAGTGCAAGCTGAAAAACCAAAACATCACCAAAGCTCACCGTAGAACATAGCCATTGAGCTTCCTCAAAAGTCGACTGTGCATCTGCTGGTCTGGCCTCATCAGCCCCAGTTGAACCATCTCGAGAGGGGAAGTGGTAACTCGAGGCTCCGCTTGGTTTAGGCGACCCCTGGACTCTAACATCCCTCGAAGTACCTTCGACAGGAGAAGAAGAAGGCGGTAAAAGCTCTTTGCTCTCCCCTCATTGCGGAGCCTCTCCCTCAAGGTTGGAAGCCTTGGGCCCAACAAGCTTAACAGCCTCGGGATATTTTTCAGCTCGAGCCGTCGAAGTGGAACCATCCCCTTCAGCTACATTACCGTCCATACATCGGCCGACGAATACAAGGTTTGCCCCAGTGACATCATCTTCTTTGTGCCTCCGGGCAGGCCTCGCTTCACTTTGAGCACCCTCATCCCTCGAGGATCTTTATCTTTTATTATCTTCGCTTGGCTCCAAAGCCAAAGGTCTGTCCTCCTTACCGAGAGGGCATGGCCTCACCTTGGAAAATTCTCTAATGCCTGCAGCAAAGAAATTAATGTACACAAAGAGAAGTATCCCTTAAAAAAGGAATCCTACGACACTTACCATGATGTTTTGCTTCCCAACTACCCTTTGATAGATCTTGCCACTTGCGTTCATCATAGGATGAGCAAGCTGCCAGTCTCCGAGTCTAATCCGCTAGATCGGGGACCTCGTATGGAGACCACAGGATAGCTGCAGAGAAACAAAGAAACATTCTTACAGAGTCTAACTCCAACAAAAGCAAAATATGACAAAGTACAGTGTATCACTTACGTGTAGAATTCCATTTCTCAGGAAACGACTGGAACTCCGTGGGAATAATATCAGCAGTCCTCACTCGGACGAACCGACTCATCCACCCTCAGTCCTCATCTTCATCATCATTGGAAATAAAGGGCTTGGTGGATCGACATCGTAGAGTGATCATACCTCGATAATGTCGAGGCCGATACAACCTCATGAGGTGGCTGAAGGTGAACTCGAGCTCAGCCTTCTCAGCAAAGAATCTTATCATTAACACAATTTTCCAGAACGACGGGTGAACCTGGGCCAAGGTAACCCGATACTTTTGGCAAAACTCATGCACGACTCGATCGAGAGGGCCTAGTGTAAAGGGGTACGTATATACATTCAAGAACCCCTCTACATGGGCCATGATACCCTCTTCCCGGGAGAGTACTTGCAACACCACCTCTTCTTCCTATCCACAGTCTCTTCTCATATCCTCGAGGTGATATTAATGGAATAAACCTCGATGCATGCTCTCGATGGCCCGGAACATCGAAAGGTCTTTCCAACGTAAAATCCCTCCTCGAGATGAAACAACTTGAGGTTAGCTCGCCGAACGCTGACGGTGTACCACCGGCCGGACAGGAAGCAAAGGTGGAACTTCCCTCTTCTTGGTGAACAGAGTTGGGCAAGACAGCCATGTCTACTTGCAACGAGAAAGAAAGGATGAAAGCAAGAGAGTTGAGAGAAGAAAAGAAACTCTAAAGAGAAGACTAATTTTGCAAACAACAAAGCTTTCAATAAAGAAAAAACAAGTATATATAAGAAAAGCAACGACTATTCGGTTACTCTGATAGCCAATCAACTCTGAAAAAGACATTATGGCTTTTTTTGGGAAATGTACCGGTGGGACCACCTCAGTCATTTCACAATCACATCATAAAAATAACGCTGTCATGCGAAGATCAAAGGATCGGAGGGTCTAATCGACCCCTCATCTACCCGACCTCGGGAAGGCATGTAGCTGAAATCAGAATAGTCCGGTCTCGAATGTTCTTGTGACTCTAAGTCCGGGCTCGAAGGAGCTAAATTCAAATTCAAAGGTTAACTTTTGCATAGACATTTAAAGGCAAGGTTTTGGAGACATCAGACAAAAGAAATTCTTTGCATTCCCAAAAATATATGTACAAAGGTGCGTTTACAAGACTCCCCCTTGAGGATCCCAAATACAAAAAAGAAAAACTAAAGATGAAACATAACATGTAGGCCTAATCCTCGCCTTCACTACTGCCCGAGTCGCTTGCAGAGCTCTCATCCGAAGTACTCGAAATTGCTGATTCCTCCTCCAAGTCCTTGGCCTCTTCATTCTCGGCAGAGAGATCGAACCCTCTGGCATGTACTTCCTCGAGGGTTTGTCTCCTAGCCTCCGAACGAGCACGACCAATGGCCCGAGCCAGTTTGAGATCGGCCTCTTCGGATATCTCCCTAGCCCAATCATTTGCGGCGGCAGAATCCCTTTTGTATAAAGATACGAATGCATAGGCCTCAGACTTGGCATCAGATAATGCGGAAGCCTCCTCTTAAGCACCCCGAAGAAGACCCTGGGTCGAGGCTAGCTCTCCCTGAAGGTTATCTCTCTCCGAGGCCACGATATCATTATGCCGCTTCAACTCGAGGACCTCAGCATCCTTGGCCACGACTTCTTCTCGGAGCTGCCCCGCCAGGGCATCTTTTTGCTCAATCTGCAAAATACCAAGTCAAGCTAATCAACGCCAAGTTACAGCAATAAAAGACGAACACATGAATACCAGATTACCTGCTCAATGAAGTTATCCCTCTCCTGGAGTGCTCTCTCTGAGTCTACCCGGAGGTCGACTAACTCCTCCTCTTTTTGGGCACATAGAGCCTTCAGCTCATTCGACTCCGATAAGCTTCTCGAGATCCTCCTCACGATGAGTCAACTCATCTTGTAGCTTAGAGAAGGCTTGGTCATACAACTTCTTGACCTATAGCACAAAAGGGGAAAGTTAGAAATATAAGAGTAAAAACTTGAGGCACAAGTAGTATATCAAGAAGATCACCTGCTTTTGAAGTTTCTCAGCCTCCTCGAGAGCGACGGGGGCGTTGAGATCGGCATCCTCCCTGGACCAGTTAAGTAATCTCCGAACACGTCATCCTCTCCCTGAGAGGTCCCCACATTGGCAACACCCCTATTTTGGGCATCCCTTATCTCCCCTGGAGAAAATGACGGGCCTGGTTGTAAGCAGCCAATGACATCAACTTCCATCGGGGCTTCTTCTCGCTCCCAAAATTTTTTAGAATCAGGCCCTCCGAACTCTCCAATCAGGGACTCGTCGGCACGAACTTTATCCTACCCAATGGTTGGCTCGGGGACATTGCACAAATCCTCCTCGAGGGTCTCATCAATATTAGGTGGGTCCACATCGTCCACCTCCAACTCAACATCCTTCTCCCCAGCAATATTTTAAGCGTCATCGCTTCGTCTTACCCTTTGTACAAAAGGATGACAATCGTCATCTTCGTCTTCTGTACGAAGGCATTTTGCAGCAGCCGAGGTGAAGACCGTGCCATCGGTCTTAGGCTTCAGAGCCTTGGGCTTCTTTGGCTTTGGAGATTCCGCCGATGCCTCTTTCTTTCTCTTCTTGTCCTTGGCGGGTCTCACGGCCTCTTCTTCACCAGGAGGAGGAGGTCTTATTGAAACGGCCTCCCCGAGGCCTGCACAAAGCACAAGATATCAAACATTCCACCATGAAGGTTACTCATAATTATTTTTTGGAATAACAACAATAAGGGCTTACCGTGATTCTTGGCCTTCCATCGCGTCTTGGACAAATGCAAATGCGCTTGTTATATGGAAAGGCAAAGTCCAAAAGTTTCACCCATATCGGGAGGTCCTAGACCGCGCCGGGGAACCACACGGTGGCTATACAATCAAAAGAGAATCAAGCAAAAAAGAAAAGGGCCAATTCAAAAAAAGAAAGAGAGATGATAAAACATGCTCGATATAAGGGCACTTACGCTTCATGTCCATTCCTCCGGGAATGGCATCCTCTCAGTGGGGATAAGGTCCAAGGTTCTGAATTGAACAAACCGACTCATCCATCCCCGATCCTTGTCTTCAGCGATGTAGGTGAAAAATGCCTTCGTAGATCGACGCTGCATCTTGACTAAACCCCCTCGATAGAGACGAGGGCTATACAACCTAATCAGGTGATCGAGGGTGAAAGTCATTCCCTAGACCATGTTGGAGAAGTATCGAATCATGTAGAAAATCCTCCAGAAAGAAGGATAAGTTTGACCGAGTGTCGCTCGGTACTGCTGACAAAAGTCGAGAATCACAAGGTCTATCGGTGGAGAAGAAGAATCTACGGGGGCTAAAGTAAATGGATACATATATACACTGAGGAAGCCAGCTTTATGCGTAACAATGCTTTCCTCAAAAGTAGGGTTTTCTAATTGCACCGCTTGCCCCCAACGACATTCTATCTTTAGCTTCTTCACCTCGGTCACTACACTTATGTACCGAGACATGGACTCACATCGGCCCGATGTAGAAGGGGGTTTGTCAATGGTAAAATCGGAGATCGTGTCAAAGGGACCAGGAAGGAATTTCTCGATACTAGGGTTGTTTTATATTTGTCCTTAGATGGGCGTGACGAATAAGTGGTTCCTTTTTTTTGAGGGACCGTTTTGGATGTTTTGTTCATGGTTGTAATCGGGTTTCAAAGAAAGAAGATGAAGAAGCAAGCACAGAAGGAAGATTGGTGCAGGAACTGTAAGTAATAGACTTGGAGGGTTGAAAATATTGTAAAAGTTTGAAAGATAGAAGATGGAAGTATTTATAGGGATCGCTTCGTGCATATTGGAGAAGCGAAAAGGTCGACCAATAACGGTTTGTGGGCTCTTCGATGGTCGTGCTGACAGCGACTGCTGCGCAGCCTTTCTATCGCATCATTTAATGACCTCACGTGGCTGACGTCATAATGAGGATATCAAAGAGGCAATAATTCAAGGTCGTTTCTTATCATTTCATTATAAGAAACGCGGGGACTATCTGTATACGGCTAAAATTGGAGAGTCCACTTTTATGATCGTTATGGCATTCTGTGGCTCTTCTTCAGGGAGCTCGGAGCACAGTAAAAGTTTGACACCAAGGGAGAATATCGACCTCGGGGCGGTGTCGATCGGTGACCATCATGGAAAAGCGAGAAATTCCCAAAGGCACGTGGTTAGAGCTGACAACGCCTGCAAAGATAGTACAAGTCCTTACCGGACCATTAAATAGATGTACCAACTATGTTTCTTTGTAATAATTATTCATGTATGTTGAATCAAGAAATTGAATGGTTTTGAAGAATGAAAAATGTCCTCAGAGTTGAACCAGGTCCATCATGGAATACATAGACATGTAGACCTAATGACACAAGAAGATTTCACTCACAAGAGATACACATCATCACTGAATTAAGGGGATATCTCCTGAACGAAAAGATTGCAAAAGATAGGGAGACAAACTTCGTATACAGGAAGGACAAAATCAAGATAGAGGAGGATCTAGGAAGTTGAGATCAACTCAAACTCTTCAACCAAGGAAGAGTTACATCAGAATTCTACTTCAACATCTCAACTACTGATCCTATATATTGTCAAAGTGTTCCTGCTGAACGGTGCGCACAAATATAGAAGTGAAACAAGAATTGAGAGCAAAATTACAAAAGCAATTTTGCAAGCAGTTCATGTGAAGAATTTCTGTGCGACTCAAAAGCTACTTGAACCAGCTCGAAGAACCAGTTCCATCTGTTATCTTTTGAGTCTAGTTGTTTGTAGTAAGTGATTACAAATTGTATCTTTCAGCTTTATCTAGAAGCAATTTTAATAGGTGTCGCGCCCCCTTTTTCCTCGCAGAGTCCGGGTTTATGACATTTGGTTGAGAAAACTCATCCTTTTGGGAAAAGGGGTTTGAGTTTTTGAAGAGTCGCCACCTAACGATTTTGAGGTGCGTTCGGGCACCTAAGGGGTTCATTTATAACTACGTTTGGTAACCAGATATGGGTAAGGGATTGAAATTATCCCAAGGGGAAGGTGTTAGGCACCCTTCAAGATCCACAAATGTGGTTCCCGACCAAATAACTTTATTGTGAATTTGTACAGTTTTAGCAAACAAACAAGTAGGGCTCAAGTAATAGGGAATTTAAGTCTAAGTACACAGATGTTTTGAAAACAATTAATGAAAAGTTAGATTTTGAAAAGAATTATAATCTAAGTATGTGAAAGTAAAGGATGTCCTAGGTTTTACAATATGGATCACATCAATGCAATACCCGGTATGACACTCCTCGAAGAAGGGCTACACGTGGTATTAGCGCACCGGTCATCATATCCATATTCTACCCTTCCCCACCCCGTGAAGGTAATTAAAGCGCGTGTTGGTCACGACATCTATTGCATGTTGTTACCCGTACCTTCCTATCCGTCCTGGAGGAATTTAGGACTTCTATCCTAGAAAAGGGAGGTTCTAGGCAGACCCTCAAGTTAAAAGGTGAAAAATACTAGGGCGACATATAATAAACAAGTAGGACTGCAGATAAAGGAGAGCATGGAAAGAAGGTAAAGGCTCAAATATACCTTCTCACATATTGCATATAAACAACATGTCTCATACACAAATTAAGGTCTGGATTCAGTTCTAAGCATGGTGTCTAAGTGATAATAGCAGAATCAGATTTATTACATAACTCAGAGAGAAAGTCCTAATCAGGCTTGCCTACTGATTTTAATATGCTGATAGTTAAACATAATCACACAGAAAGGTCTTGTTTTATTTCTTACAGTTGGTTACCTAAGGCTTGCCTAGGTGAAAATAACATGCATCAGTATTCATAGTTGATAACAGCTTCAGGTCGTATACCTAATAACATGCAGTGCTAAGTGTTGCAGATAGACTGAATTTTCCAGTTTGTAGAACATGAGGACTGTTTCAGATATGTGTATTTAAACTAGATATGATTGAATAAGTACGACCCTACAACATGATCTCTAATGCAGCATGATGCAAAAAAACTTAAACAGGATTTCTAGATGCACATTAAGTTATGCATAGTTTCGAGATAGGCAGGAATAACAGTTTAATCGTTGTTTACCTAAAACAGGGCCTCTACGTATATAGCATGGTTGTAGCATGGTGAGTGCATGAATAAAAACTAGTGTTGATTTATTTATCCTAAGGCAGGATTACATTTCATAACATGTTGACAGAATCACATGATAGTAATTTTGTTGCTATTATTAACCCTATAATCAGGATTTCTAAGTGACGTTTCAGAACAGGTAGACATGAACACATAATAGTAATTCTGTTGCTATCATTAATCATATAATCAGGATTTCTAAGCGACATTTCAGAACAGGTAGACATGAGCAGGATATCATGATAGCCATTTTTGTTGTTGTTATTCACCCTATAAATAGGATTTCTAAGCGTAATGAGATGCTGAATACCATAAATCCTAAGTAACATGATATGCATGGCATGCTTGGCATGTTGTACCTAAACATGGTTGCTATTGCACATATAGAAAAAGTAAACCTAGAAAAGGGATCTCTACCCTTTACTAATACTACAACATGCATATCCCCACCCATTTTCACTATCCAACCCCAGAATCGTTCTTTTACGAATAATTATTACAAGCCTCTGAATATGAATTACATAACTAAGAATAAGAAAATAAGAAGTTAACTATAGGGAGACTTCATAATATGCCCAAATCTCCAGGTCCTCAATGCCAAGTGTTATTTCACAACCTTTCATAATCCGGGTGTGTCAGAGTTCCCTAAGGACCTCAAGGGATCCCGGACAGTGCTCACACCCAGATTTTATAGCCAAGATGGAGTAAGTGCAGTGTGGAAGGGCCAGCTCTTGTGTGTCAAAATTCAGAGGGAGATCAAGGGTCACAAAGCAATGCTCACACAAGAGGGGCAGAACCTAATGTCTAAGAGTATAGTGAAAGTGATCATAGTTTGAGGAATTCAAGAGAACAATTTTGAAACAGTTTTGAAAAGTTGAGAGACTTAGTGAAAAATAGCTTTTCGTAACAAAGGTTTAACTGATGAAAATAGTTTTGGAGAAACACCAATCTCAAACAAAAGTAAAGCCAGCATCACATAAAGGACCCATGACGGTCCAACAATCACAAACAGGGGTGAGAGAGTTTGAGGGACAAATATAGAGCCTGTGTAGCAGGTAGAAGCACATATAGACATGCGATCAGAAGTTCCTAAGGGTTTAAGGGGATCAGGGATATAGCAAAGTATCAAAACATATCAACACCAAACAATTGAGACCATGATTGAACTAATGTATTAGGCATGGAGATTCACATAAGGAACAAATGCTAAGTATACAGAGACATATTTGTCATTTATAAGTAAAGCGAAACTAAACATGTAGAAGAGATTCAGAACTCTAATTGCATGTTGAACAACAAAACAGTAAGTAAAAGCATATCAGAAATACATGGAATTGGATCAGTAATAGAAACATATTGGTTTGAGGACTGAAGTCTAAATTAGAACATACCAGTATAATGGAGAAAGCAGTAACACATATCAAAAGTTAAGAGATGCACAATAGTTAGCCTTGGCTTGTAGCCGGCTAACTCAGAGTAGTAGCAAGTAGCACAAAAGAGAGAATAGAGAGCAAGTTTAGTTGTGAGATAGAGAGTGCACAGATTAGTTCGTGTATGTGTCAATGCATGAACAAATTATATATAGTCGAAAGCTGGGTGGAAAGTGAGGTAAAAATCAGAATTAACCAGTGATTGTGGGACTGAGTATCAATTAGTACACAATCAGTACAAGTATCCCCATAATTAAGGGAATCATTCAAACGGTGAGTAATAAATAAGGAAAGACCATATATAGCTTAGAAGAATGTAAAATAGTGTAAGTATAATAGGAAATTAAGTATCCTTTAATTGAAGGTTGAACTCAAACGGCTAGTAGGTGAACACAATTAAGGAAAGTTATTATGCACATGACATATAAAGAAACAATTTCAAACCAAATTAAGTAGACAACTGAGACTAGGTTCAGAATATATCAATTAAGGAAATAATATCAATTAACAGTAAATGAACGAGGTAAAAAAAAAAAAAGCTAAAGGTTGGGAATCAGTAAGAATATCCCATGGGGAATTAGCAAGACTTTCGAATCGCAGTGAATCAAGGATTCTAATAACACTAGCTAACATAGATTCCAATGTAGGAATGGAATGAACACATTATAAGTCATGAAATAATTAAGTAACAAATTGCACAGAATCAAGGATTCGAACATGCATAGTACCAATTGAAGGGAATTAACACGAATTAATACCGATGCTAGGCAAGAAATCAGAAACCCTAGCACATGAAATCAAGGGGTTATAGAGTTACAGAGTGAACAATGAGATAAACAGGAAAGCAAGAGAAAATCAAAGACGAATAACATAGGGTAAAGATATCAATGAGTCACAGGACTCTTGAAACACAAACACATATGCAAACCCATAGGCAAATAAGTAGTTTTAGGGTTTAGATCTAAAGTTAGGGTTTTAATCACAACGAGCCAGATAAGGAGAAAAACTTAAAAAAATTACTAAAACATAGTAGAGACTCTAGGAAGATGCTGAAAAACCATATGAAAAGTTATTCAAAAACGGGGTCACAAAACCCTAGTTTAAAACGAAGAGTCGTTTTAGAAAAATCAGAGAACCTTTGAGAAAACAACAAAATAGCTTAAAGTATACACAAATCTATCATAGATATGAAAGAAAATAAGAAAATCTTAGGGGTTAGGGTTTCAAAGAACCCAGAGAAACAAGAAAAACCTTAAAGATGTCGCCGACTTTAGCCGAAAAAGTCATAGCTCTTACTCACACGGCTGGAGGTGGCCGGAAAATGGCATGAGGGACCATGGGGGAGTTGAACTGCTCCAGGTTCACCTGAGGGCCTCAGGATATCATTAGACCGACATGGGATGAAACAAGGGCCAAGAGATGATGAGAGGCCATGGTTTCCGGTGGGAAGAGTGGCCCGGGGGAGATGAACAGACTTCATTGGAGAAGAGGAGACGAGGGAATGTTCTAGAGATAACCTGGGGATAGAGAGAGAGAGAGTAGATAGATGAATGAGGGGGTGTGAATGAGAGACATGGGGGGATAGTCATTAGGGGTTATTAATGGAAAGGGTGAATCTGGGCCGTTGATTTGAAATAATCAACGACTTAGATTGGAATGGGGATTGGGTTTGGTAATTTGGGAATTGGGCTTGGGTAGTTTGGGCAAGTTAATTGGGTTGGGGTTCGGGTGAAATTAGGCTAGAATTGAAATTAAAGGTGGCTATTAGTTAAATACCCGTTAAAAAATAGATAAATAATTAATAAAAATAGCTAATAATTATATAAAATGAAATTAATGCTAAATAAGTGAAATTAAAGTAATTAACTAATATTAAAATATAAAATGATTAATTATTTAATTAAAGTGGTATAAAATGTACATTTAGGCTATAATTGCAAAAAATATTATAATTATAGCTAAATAATGCCGAATTGGCTAATTCCTGAAATAATTAAATCTAATAGGATTAAAGTGATATATTGAGCTAGGAAATATTTTGAAATTATTTATAATATAATTTACGAATAATTATTGAATATAAAGTACTGAATAAATATGAAAAAAAATTAACAAAAATATGGAAAATTATGGAAAACTACCAATCATTATAAAGAGTGATTTTGGAAGGTATATATGCAAATTTAAAATAATTTAGGGAAAAATTGGGTATCAACAATAGGTACAAAGTATTCAGGTTAGAGTTAACATGAAGCTTGTCGCAATTAGCTAGAGGCTAGTTTGCCACAAGGGGATTAGAGTTAGTCCTTAGGTTTACGAAAGAGTTTATTTTGTAAATGTTGTTTGGCTCATTGACTTAGTGAAGAGTTTGGAAAAATCCTACTAGGAAGTAGGTCGTGGATTTTTTACCTTTTGAGCAGTTGTTTTCCACATAAAATTGCTGTGTTCTTTCTGAATCATTATTACGTAAACTATAGAAGTTGGAACACCTAGAAGAACCTGTTTCTTCTATAACGACATCACTAGAAAATTGGACACCACACAAATCACCCCCCCTCTTGTGTGGTATCGACGTATAAAACATCAATTGGTATCAGAGCGGGTTATCCTTAAAGAGGTTAACACCTTAGGAAAATATCAAAATGAGTGCACCACCTGGAAACTGGGAAGGACAATCGACTGCGAGGCCACCACTCTTCAATGGGCAGTACTACTCCTGGTGGAAGAACAGGATGGTGGATCACCTAATTGGGGAAGACTATGAACTATGTGACATAGTCACTGATGGTCCTTTGGATACTATGAAAAAGACCGCTCAAGGAGTAGACGTGCCAAAGACAAGGGCTGATTGCACTGCTGAAGACTTAAGAAAATGGGAGAAGAATGCTAAAGCCAAAAAGTGGCTAGTGTGTGGACTTGGTCTAGACGAGTATAGTAGAATCCAAAGCTGCACCACTGCCAAAGAAATTTGGGATACCTTGCAAGTGGCTCATGCGGGAACACCTCAAGTGAAAAGGTCAAGAAGAACTCTACTATACTCCCAATATGAAGACTTCACTATGAAGGAAGGAGAGAGAATCCAAGATATGTATACAAGGTTCACAACACTGACAAATGAACTTAAGTCTCTTGGAAGGGTCATTCTTGAAGAAGATAGGGTTGAGAAAATTTTGACCAGGGTTTTGCCAATCTCTTGGGAAATCAAGATCACAACTATCCAGGAATCCAAGAACATGGCAACCCTTAGGTTGGATGAGCTAATTGGAAATCTTACTGCCTACAAACTCAGAAGGAAGACAATGAAAATGGATGCTCCTAAGAAGGAAAGAAGTCTTGCACTAAGAATCAATGAGGGAGCAGATCTGGAGGAAGATGAGATGGCCATGATAACCAAGGAATTCAGAAACTACCTCATAAGAAAGAAGGGCATCTCAAGAGGTGGAAACTATAACAAAGCAAAAGCTCCAGAAAAGCCAACAAACGAGGGATGCTACAAGTGTGGAAAGACTGACCATCACATCAAGAACTGTCCTCAGTGGGAAGTGGAATGGAAAAGGGGCCACAATGAAGGAGCTGGAAGAAGGAACTGGTCCATCCCAAGAAAACCACAACGAAAGCTATGGTTGCCGCTTGGGGAGAAAGCTTAGATGAAGAATATGAAGATGGAGAGGAATGTAAAGACCCGTAAAATTCTCTGTCTAAAATAATGCCCGAATAGGTCCCTGTGTTGTTATAACTGTAGAAATTCTTAAAACGGACCTATTTTGAGTAAAAAGTACTCTGAAACTTAAAAGATAAAATTTTCCAGAATTGTGCTATTATGCGGCACACTATGCGATCGCATAACGTGTATGCGGACCGCATAATGGTCGCATACATGATCAGGCTTATGCCCAAATTAAGGACAACTATGGGGCCCAGAATGCGATCGCATTTTTGGTATGCGGACCGCATAGTTGTCGCATTCTTGCTCCATTGTTTTTGCGAGGGAGGTTATGCCACGCATTATGCGATCACATAACAAGTATGCAGACCGCATAGCGGTCGCATACCTGGGAAGATTGTTTTCCAATTTTGGCCCATTTGAGGGCCAACTATGCGACAGGAATGCGGACCGCATAGCAGAAATGCGATCGCATTCCTGACCGCATTTCTTTGTCGGGGCTCCTATTTTCTAAATTTAAAACCCGACCCCCTGTTTAATAAAACACCCCCCCTTCATTTTTAAGGAATTTCTGAACAAAGATAGAGAGGGGAGAGAGGGTTCTTGAGAGAGAAAGCTCCATCTTCATCAATTTGATTTTCCAAAATCACTCAAGCCCGAAAATTATCGAGTTATTATCATTTTCTTCACTCAAAGAGGTAAGTCTTCACCCCATTTCCCTTTAATTCTTAGATTTGGTTAAGAATAAAACACACATAGGTTGGTTCTTGAAAATTAAAGTTGAGACCTTGCATGTATGTAAGTTAAACTTCGTAATCTAGTAAAGGGAAAACAAGTTTGGGTAATTGTTCTAAAAAATGGGGTTAGTAAGCTAAGGGGTCACCTAGTGTTTGATAAAATGCCCAATTGAATTCAAGCTTCCTAATTCTAAGTGAAATATGTCACATTATGGAATAGATTGACGGTTCTAGACGGTCCGGTGATTTGTGATAGAAATTAAAAAGGGAAAATTCGACTCAAGGTATGTATGGCTAACTTTAACCTTTGTAGAATCCTCTTGTTGGTGTCCGAGCATACGATATGTGTACCTTGTTTGAGAATATGTGAATTGACTGTCCAAATGTGTTGAGGCGTAAGACTTCACTCTCTGACTTTCTTGCTGACTACTATGCTAATTGAGATTGTGAAAAGTGGTTTATTGTGCCTATCTTATTATGTGCAAAGCTCGTTAAATGCTCGAGGGTATCGATATGGAAGTATGTGTTAATGAATGAAAGAATGTTAATGTGCCCAAGTGTGGGAATGTATCTAATGGCTAAAAATCGTGCGTGGTAAGTGATGAAAAAGGGTATTGTGAATTGATGTAATGGAGTTGAACGAATATGGCAACACCGTATACATGAATTACTGCTTGATGAGAATCATTGTGCCTTGAGTCCACATAGCGAATTGTTGATATGAACTTGTGTTCCTTGTAATAAAGATCCTTGTGATTTAATTGTTGGTGATTGTTGTTATGAATTGTGATTGTCCGGTGGGATCGGGTTGCACGCCACAATAGAATGTAACAAGGCTGAAATGTGATTGTCCGGAGGGATCAGGTTGCACGCCGCAACACGAGGTAATAAGGGTGGAGAGGTAACAAGGGTGGACGAGGTAATAAGAGTGGACGAGGTAATAAGGGTGGAGAGGTAATAAGGGTGGAATGTGGTTGTGTTGAAATGAGAATCTGTGAAACTCTTGATTGTGGTTGTTTCTGTTTCTGTGCAATACTTGTTGGCTCCATTAACTGTCTCTTATCTGTGTGTTGTTTGATTGTACTTAGAGTAAAGTTTGTTCATACTTACTAGTACTATTCAACGGTACTAACGTTCCTTTTTCCGGGGGCGCTACATCTTTTATATGGATGTAGGTGGTTCCATAGCAGGTAGCTCAGCCCGCCGTTAGTGGTTCCTCCTCTTCATCTCTTCAGCAGTTTTACGTGATCCACTCTTCTTCTCGGGGCCGCGTGTGGATTATACTATCTTCTTTGCTTATGTTGTAAAGGTATAGCCGGTGCCTTGTTGCCGGCTAGTTATGTAAAACTCCTAAGAACTCTTAGAGGCTCCGTAAACACTGTGTGGGTTGTATATGTATATGTATATGTATATGTACATTTTGGGCGGTAGTTATACTCACTCGTAATTGTGGATCGCAAATCAGAAATATTTGTATGTAACTTGTATATTTTGGATTATCTATTGTTGAAAACTTAAAGAGGAAAAATGGAATTATGTTTTAAAGTGTACTTTGAATCTAAATTGGCTAACTCATATGGTATAATGTACGTTATGAACACGGGGTAATACGTTGGGTAGGAAAGGCAATCCGGGTCCGCTTGACTGGGTTCATTCGGTTAGGCACCGGTCTCGTCCCTCCGTTTTGGGGCATGACAAACTTTGTATCAGAGCCTAAGGTTTTAAAAGTGTCCTAGGATGTCTCGAAGCCGTGTCTAGTAGAGCCCTTCTTATCGGTGTGTTGTCGACCACATCTATAATTAGGGGGCTGCATGGACATTTAGGAAAATACCCTTTTCATTGTTACT
Organism: Nicotiana undulata; assembly: GCA_005239495.1. Lineage (NCBI taxonomy): Eukaryota > Viridiplantae > Streptophyta > Magnoliopsida > Solanales > Solanaceae > Nicotiana > Nicotiana undulata. The sequence goes on along the minus strand of ML246025.1, from coordinate 20,398 downwards.
CTGTATCGTGCGATGAAGTGAAAGGTGAGAATGTCTCTATCTAATTCGTGCATTGTCCTACATTTCAGTAAATGGCGCCCAAGAAGAGAGCTCGGCTCGGTATAGAGGCCAATGCCACCCCAAGTTTGGCCATAAATCCTTTATCAGATGGTGCGGGTGAGAATGATTCCCCAACCTTGAATCTCCCTGATTCCTCCGTGCCAGGCCAGTCTACCCCTATTCCTGCTCCAGCGGAAGGTACTGGTGTTCCTGATCCTTCCTCAGTCCCGGCTTCCGGTCCCAGTATTTCTGATGGGGACCTCAGGGGAGCTATTCAGATGTTGACTCAGTTAGTGGCCTCCCAGGCCCAAAGATCGCAGGCTGCCCCTGCGTCCTCTAGAGAGCAAGGGAATTCTTCAGGTTATAGTGTCAACCAGTTTCTGCGGTTAGCCCCTCTAAAGTTCACAGGCACCGACCCAGAGGCCGATCCTCAAGATTTTGTAGATGAAATGTACAAGACTCTCCGGGTTATGAAGGCTACTGAAACAAAGGGAGTTGAGTTAGCTTCCTATCGTCTAAAGGGAGTAGCATATTCATGGTTTGAGATGTGGGAGAGTTTCCGTGGAGAGGGGAGCCCTCCGGCGAGGTGGGTCGAGTTTGTAGATGCTTTCATGGATCATTTCTTTCCTGCCGAGGTTATGGCAGCCCGTGCTGCAGAGTTTGAGGTCCTTAAGCAGGGCAACATGAGTGTGTGGGAGTACCATATGGAGTTTGTGCGCTTGTCCAAGTATGCTACCCGCATGATGCCGAATATGGAGGCCAGAGTTCGTCGGTTTGTTCAGGGCCTTGGTCCCTTGGTTGTCAATGAGGCTGCTACAACTGCTTTGCATTCAGATATGAACTATGGTAAGATTGTGGGTCTTGCCCAGGCTACGGAGGCTCGGAAATTGAAGATATGAATGGAGAGAGAGGGTAGTAGTAGGTTCCGGTCAACGGGCAACCCTGGGGGCTCAGTTGGAGTGGGAGATCTGCCTTTGGGAGAGGGTCAGCAGGACCATATCAGTCCTATGCTCAGTCTTCAGCCAGTGCGCCGTAATCAGGGCACGACTATCAGCAAGGAGGTCACTTTGGGCCCGGTTCAGATAGCAGGAGGTTCCACCAGTCAGGTCACTCTAGTGGGAGGTTTCAGCAGCAGCGGAGGGTCCCATATTCCAAGTGTGGGAGGTCCCATTCTGAGCCATGTTACCTGGATATTCCGCTATGCTATAGATGTTGAGTGAAGGGGCATGTTCAGCGCGATTGTCGTGCGCCCAGCTAGGGCATAGGTAGAGGTACTTCTCAGCCGTCCAGTTCTTCGGCCGCTACATCTTCAGCACGCCCTCCAGCTCTAGCAGGGCGCGGTGCAACTAGGGGTAGAGCATAGGGTCAAAGAGGACCTAGTCGGTTTTATGCTTTGAGTGGTCGCCAGAGTGCAGAGGCTTCTCCAGATGTTGTCACAGGTATTCTGACTGTCCAAAAACTTGATGTTTATGCTCTTATTGATCCGGGGTCTTCTTTGCCATATGTTACTCCATTTATTGCTTCGAGTTTTGGGATAAAACCCGAAGAACTTCATGAGCCGTTCTCTGTTTCGACTCCGGTTGGTGATTCTATTACGGCCGCACGAGTCTATAGGAACTGTGTTGTCACGGTATGTGGTAGAGATACCGTGACCGACCTTATTGAGATAGAAATGGTAGATTTTGATGTTATCATGGGAATGGATTGTCTTTACTCGTGCTTTGCTAAACTCGACTGCCGAACCAGAATTATGAGGCTCGAATTTCCTAACGAGCCCGTTATTGAATGGAAAGGGAATGATGTTGTGCCGAGGGGCAGGTTTATTTCCTATCTTAAAGCCTCCAAGTTGATCAGGAAAGGATGCATCTATCATTTGTTCCGGGTTGCGGACACCACTTCAGAGGTGCCTGCTCCCGAGTCCGTGCCGGTTGTGAATGAGTTTCTTAAAGTGTTTCCGGATGAGCTACCTAGGATTCCGCCGGATAGAGAGATTGATTTCGGGATTGATGTATTGCCAGATACGCAACCAATATCTATTCCACCTTACAAGATGGCGCTAGCAGAATTTGAGAGAGTTAAAAGAACAATTGAAAGATCTATTAGAAAAGGGTTTCATTCGGCAAAGTGTGTCGCCTTGGGACGCACCGGTTCTTTTTGTCAGAAAGAAAGATGGATCGCTTCGAATGTGTATTGATTATCGGCAGATCAACAAGGTCACCATCAAGAATAAATATCCACTGCCTTAGATAGATGATTTGTTCGATCAGTTACAAGGTGCTAGGTTCTTTCAAAGATTGATTTACGGTCCGGGTACCACCAATTAAAGATCAGGGAGAAGGATATTCCTAAGACCGTCTTCAGGACTCGTTATGTGCACTTTGAATTTCTGGTAACTTTGTTTGGGCTAACCAACGCCCCAACAGCTTTTATGGATCTTATGAATCGAGTTTCAAGCCGTTTCTTGATTCCTTCATGATAGTCTTCATTGATGATATCCTTGTTTATTCGCGAAGTCAGGAAGATCATGCTAATCACCTTAGGGCAGTTCTGCAGACTCTTCATCAGAACCAGTTGTATGAAAAGTTTTCAAAATGTGAGTTTTGGCTAGAATCAGTCACCTTTTTGGGCCACGTTGTTTCTAGGGAAGGGATTCAAGTTGATCCCCAAAAGATTGTAGCGGTAAAGGATTGGCCTAGACCAACGACACCGTCAGAGATTCGTAGTTTCTTGGGTCTAGTCGTGTACTATCAAAGATTTTTGGAGGGATTCTCTACCCTCGCCTCCCCATTGACTAAGATGACGTAGAAAGCAGTTAAATTTCAGTGGTCCGATGCTTGTGAAAAGCATTTTCAGGAATTGAAGTCGAGATTGACTTCGGCACCAGTGTTGACCTTGCCAGAAGGTTCAGAGGGATTCGTGGTTTATTGTGATGCTTCAAGAGTTGGTTTGGGGTGTGTGTTGATGCAATGTGGTAAAGTTATAGTGTATGCTTCAAGGCAACTCAAGAATCACGAGAAGAATTATCCGACGCATGATTTGGAGCTCGCAATAGTTGTGTTTGCATTGAAAATCTGGCGGCATTATCTTTATGGGGTCCATGTGGACGTGTTCACAGACCACAAGAGTCTTCAATATTTATTTAAGCAGAAGGAATTGAATTTAAGGCAGCGGAGGTGGTTAGAATTGCTAAAAGATTTTGATATGAATATTTTGTACAATCCAGGAAAGGCGAATGTGGTAGCCGACGCTCTTAATCAGAAATCCATAGGTATCTTGGCTCATTTAGAAGCCGGTCAAAGGCCTTTGGGTCGACAGGTTTATCAGTTGGCCAGTCTTGGGGTCTATCTTTCGGCCTCCGATGAGGGGAATGTCGTGGTACGTAATAGAGCGGAGTCCTCGCTTGTAGCAAAAGTCAAGGAAAAGTAATTCATAGATCCAGCATTGGTACAGTTAAGAGAGGCAATTTTGAGGACTTCAGCATTTTCACTCGGCAATGGTGATGATGTCTTGCGGTGTTAAGGGAGATTATGTGTTCCAAAGATGATCTCCGGGAGAGGATAATGGCAGAGGCTCATAATTCCAGGTATTCTGTTCACTCAGGTTCTACGAAAATGTATCACGATCTCAAGGAAATTTATTGGTGGGGTAGTATGAAAAGGGGTGTGGCGGACTTTGTGGCTAGATGTCCGAATTGTCAGCAAGTGAAGGCCGAGCATCAGAAGTCTGGTGGTTGACGTAGCTCATGGAAATATCGATGTGGAAATGGGAGATGATCAATATGTACTTCATGGTAGGGTTACCTCGCACTCTGCGCAAGTTCGACTCAATTTGGGTAATAGTGGATCGACTCACGAAATTAGCTCACTTCTTACCAGTCAAGTCCAGCGATACTGCAGAGTAGTACGCTTGGTTATATATCACGGAGATAGTCAGACTTCATGGCACTCCTGTCGATATTATCTCGGATTGAGGGGCCCAGTTCACAACTAACTTTTGGAGGAAATTTCAACAAGGTTTGGGTACTCAGGTAAATCTCAGCACAGGTTTCCACCCAGAGACGGACGGTCAAGCGGAGCGGACTATTCAGATACTTGAAGATATGTTGCGGGCTTGTGTTTTGGATTTCAAAGGTAGTTGGGATGATCACTTGCCGCTTATAGAGTTTGCTTACAATAACAACTTCCATGCTAGTATTCAGATGGCCCCATTTGAGGCATTGTACGGAAGGAGATGTAGGTCTCCGATTGGATGGTTTGAGGTTGGTGAGGCAGAATTGTTAGGACAAGATCTTGTGCACCAAGCTATGGAAAACGTTAGAGTCATTCAGGAGAGGATGAAGACCTCTCAGAGTCGTCAGAAATCCTATGCGGACATTCGTTGTAGGGATTTGGAGTTCCAAGTAGATGATTGGGTATTCTTGAAGGTATCTCCCCTGTAGGGAGTCATGCGATTTGGAAAGAAAGGGAAATTTAGCCCTAGGTTTGTCGGGCCGTATCGGATCGCTCAAAAGATGGGACAGGTGGCCTATGGGCTGGAATTTCCCCCTGAATTGCCATTAGTACACCCGGTATTCCATGTGTCTATGTTGAAGAAAGTGGTTGGAGATCCATCCGCCATCGTGCCAGTTGAGACTATTGAAATTAGTGAAGAATTTTCATATGAGGAGGTTCCGGTTTCTATTCTTGATAGGCAAGTCCATAGATTGAGAAACAAAGAAATTGCTTCTGTTAAAGTGTTATGGCGAAGTCAGCAAGTCGAGGAAGCCACGTGGGAAGCGGAAAGTGAAATGAAAGAAAAATATCCCATTTGTTTGAACAAGTCTAGTGGTGATCGCGAGAACCACCGTTTCTAAGTAAATACATCTTTGTGTTTAATTTTGTGCAAGAACACTTCACTCTCCTAATTGCCCCACTATTGTAACTTCTCAAGTGGTGCCATATTTGTGTAACATTGTGATTATTTGGGTAATGTGCAGCTCTCTGAAGTAAGCTAAAATTATGTGCAATTCATGTGATAGTTAAATGATATGCAAGTTGTGGTGTTAACTGAATTATGTATAGCATGATGAAGTAATTGAATTGCATACAATTTGATGAGATAACTGAATTATGTGCAAGTTGTTGGAATAAATGAAATTATGTGAAACTCGTGTGATGGTTAAATGATTAATTGAAGTGTAGATTGGTAATGATTAATTGAAGTGTATATGGCATGATTAAAGTAATTGAATTATATGGGACTTGTTGAGATGACCAAATTATGTGTAAGGCCATGAAATAACTAGTTACATGTGGAATTGGTCAAGAACATGTGTTTCGGGGGCTCTCTAACAGGTAGATAGGCCTAATTACAGAGGAAACTCTGGCAAAATTTATAGAAAATATCGAAGTTAGTGAAAATTGGGGGTTGGCATATTGCGTTTTCAAAACCAAATGACTTCCCGATCCTCATTCGAGGACGAATGATTTTAAGTGGGGGAGAATGTAAAGACCCGTAAAATTCTATGTCTAAAATAATGCCCGAATAGGTCCGTGTGTTGTTTTAACTGTAGAAATTCTTAAAACGGACCTATTTTGAGTAAAAAGTACCCCGAAACTTAAAAGATAAAACTTTCCAGAATTATGCTGTTATGCGACGCACTATGAAATTGCATAACGTGTATGCGGTGGTCGCATACATGAACAAGATTCTGCCCAAATTAAGGACAACTCGGCCCAGAATGCGATCGCATTTTGGGTATGCGGACCGCATAGTTGTTGCATTCTTGCCCCATTGTTTTGCGAGGGAGGTTATGTGACGCACTATGCGATCGCATAACAGGTATGCAGACCGCATAGTGGTTGCATGCCTGGGCAGATTGTTTTCCATACCTGGACATATTGTTTTCCAATTTTGGCCCATTTGAGGGCCAACTATGCGACAAGAATGCGGACCGCATAGCAGGAATGCGATTGCATTCCTGACCGCATTTCTGTGTCGGGGCTCCTATTTTCTAAATTTAAAACCCGACCCCCTATTTAATAAAACACCCCTCCCCTTCATTTTTAAGGAATTTTTGAACAAAGATAGAGAGAGGGGAGAGAGGGTTCTTGAGAGAGAAAGCTCCATCTTCATCAATTTGATTTTCCAAAATCACTCAAGCCCGGAAATTATCGAGTTATTATCATTTTCTTCACTCAAAGAGGTAAGTCTTCACCCCATTTCCCTTTAATTCTCAAATTTTGGTTAAGAATAAAGCACACATAGGTTGGTTTTGGAAAATTAAAGTTGAGACCTTGCATGCATGTAAGTTAAACTCCGTAATCTAGTAAAGGAAAAACAAGTTTGGGTAATTGTTCTCAAAAAGGGGGTTAGTAATCTAAGGGGTCAGATAGTGTTTGATAAAATGCCCAATTGAATTCAAGCTTCCTAATTCTAAGTGAAATATGTCAACTTGTGGAATAGCTTGACGGTGCTAGACGGTCCGGTGATTTGTGATAGAAAATAAAAAGGGGAAATTCGACTCGAGGTATGTATGGCTAACTTTAACCTTTGTAGAATCCTCTTGTTGGTGTCCAAGCATACGGTATGTGTACCTTGTTTGAGAATATGTGAATTGACTGTCCAAATGTGTTGAGGCATAAAAATTCACTCCCTGAATTTCTTGCTGACTGCTATGCTAATTGATATTGTGAAAAGTGGTTTGTTGTGCCTATCTTATTATGTTCAAAGCTCGTTAAATGCCCGAGGGTATCGATATGAAAGTATGTGTTAATGAATGAAATAATGTTAATGTGCCCAAGTGTGGGAATGTATCTATTGGCTAAAAACTGTGTGTGGTAAGTGATGAAAAAGGGTATTGTGAATTGATGTAATGGAGTTGAACGACTATGGCAACACCGTATACATGAATTACTTCTTGGTAAGAATCATTGTGCCTTGAGTCCAAATAGCGAATTGTTGATATGAACTTGTTTTCCTTGTTATGAAGATACTTGTGATTTAATTGTTGGTGATTGTTGTTATGAAATGTAATTGTCCGGTGGGATCGTGTTGCACACCGCAACAGAATGTAACAAGGCTGAAATGTGATTGTCCTGAGGGATTGGGTTGCATGCCGCAACATGAGGTAATAAGGGTGGAGAGGTAACAAGGGTGGACGGGGTAATAAGGGTGGACGGGGTAATATGGGTGGAGAGGTAATAAGGGTGGAATGTGGTTGTGTTGAAATGAGAATCTGTGAAACTCTTGATTGTGGTTTTTTCTGTTTCTGTGCAATACTTGTTGGCTCCATTAACTGTCTCTTATCTCTATGTTGTTTGATTGTACTTAGAGTAAAGTTTGTTCATACTTACTAGTACTATTCAACGGTACTAACATCACTTTTGCTGGGGGCGCTACATCTTTTATATGGATGTAGGTGGTTCCATAACAGATAGCTCAGCCCACCGTTAGTGGTGCCTCCTCTTAATCTCCTCAGTAGTTTTAGGTGAGCCCCTCTTCTTCTCGGGGCCGCGTGTGGATTATACTATCCTCTTTGCTTATGTTGTAAAGGTATAGCCGGGGCCTTGTTACCGACAAGTTATGTAAAAATCCTAAGAACTCTTAGAGGCTCCGTAGACACTGTGTGGGTTGTATATGTATATGTATATGTACATTTTGGACGGTAGTTGTACTCACTCGTAATTGTGGATCGCAAATCAGAAGTGTTGTAAGTAACTTGTATATTTTGGATTATCTATTATTGAAAACTTAAAGAGGAAAAATGGAATTATGTTGTAAAGTGTACTTTGAATCTAAATTGGCTAACTCATATGGAATAATGTACGTTATGAACAGGGGGTAATACGTTGGGTAGGAAAGGCAATCCAGGTCCGCTTGACTGGGTTCATCTGGTTAGGCGCCGGTCTCGTCCCTCAGTTTTGGGGTCGTGACAAGGAACAAGCACTCATGGCAATTGGCGAATCAAATGATGAATCTTGTGAAGAACAAGAGGTAAGTACGTCCCATCTCAAAAACAAGATTAAATTCCTATCTAAAGAAAAACTCTCTGAGTTGCTACTTAATTTCATGGATGATTCTGAAGAAATAAATAAAGAAAAGGAGCAGCTGTCTAAGGAGTGCGTAATGTTAAAGGCAAAGTGTAAGAACCTGGAACTCAGAGTAAGTGAATCTGAAAATGAAAACACTGCCTTGAAGAACCAGGTTCATCCACTTGAAACTAAGGTCCTAGGGCTAAAATCTGAAAATTTAAAGTTGAAACTAAGAACTAGCAAGAAGACAGTTGATAACTCTCAACTCATGTTAGAAGAAAACATAGGTAAACTAAAGGATAAGTTGTACAATAAAGATGAACAGATAAGAGTACTAAAAGAAGAACTTGGTAAGGTCAAACATGAATTAGATCGAACATGCAAATGGAATAAATCCTCTGATGCCTTGACATGTCTTCAAGAAAAGCATAGTAGCAACAGAAGAGGACTTGGTTTTGGGAGTCAACTGCCCAAATGGGATCCCAAAAACAAGTATCTCACTCTTCCCAAAAACAAAATTTGCACCCACTGTGGTAAGACTGGTCATTATAAGATTGAATGCAATGCCAAAAAGCAGGCCAGTCCAAAGAATGAAAGTTTTGTTCGAAAGAACAATTGGCTGCCAAATTGGGCCAGAAAAAGTTTAATTCATCCTTTCTCTCACAGAAAAGGACCCAAACTAGTTTGGGTCCCTTAGACTAACCCTTGATTTTATTTTGCAGGTTCAACTGAGAGGAAGCAGTCAGTTATGGTACTTGGATAACGACTACTCAAAACACATGATAGGGAACAAGGAACAGTTCCTTTCACTTGAAAACCTCAAAGGAGGAAATGTCTCCTTTGGAAATGGGAATAAAGGTGAAATTATTGGGGTTGGTAAGGTAGGTAAGGATGACACACGTTCCATTGAGAATGTGTACTTGATACATGGCTTGAAATATAGCCTGATCAGTGTGTCACAATTGTGTGACAGAGGTAACCTGGTTGCATTCACTACCACTAAATGTTTTGTGATAAATCTTATTACTGACAAGATTGTCTTGCAGGGAAAAAGAGTGAATAACATCTATGTCATAGACCTGTCCACACTATCAGAAAATGAACTCACTTGTTTAAGTGTGTTGGACAGTGATCCCCTCCTTTGGCACAAAAGACTTGGTCATGCAAGTCTAAATCAGCTTAACAAACTAGTATCCAAGGACCTAGTGGTAGGTCTCCCTAACATTAAGTTCAAGGAAGACAAAGTTTGTGAGGCATGTGAAAGGGGGAAGCAGGTAAGATCCTCATTCAAAAGCAAGAAAATAATTAGTACCACTAGGACGTTGGAACTAGTTTATATGGATCTATGCGGTTCTATGAGAACCTTGAGCAGAGGTGGTAAGAAATATGTAATGGTGCTAGTTGATGACTACTCCAGGTTTACCTGGACTTTGTTTCTGACATCTAAAGATGTAGCATTTGATATGTTTACTTCATTTGTTAGAAAAACTCAAAAACAATTAGGAAATCAACTTGCATCAATAAGATCTGATCATGGCACTGAATTTGAAAATGCAAAGTTTGCTGAATTTTGTGATGAACATGGCATAAATCACAACTTCTCTGCCCCTAGAACTCCACAACAAAATGGAGTTATTGAAAGAAAGAACATAACTCTTGAAGATATGGCCAGAACCATGCTTCTTTCTAGTAAACTACCCCATAGCTTCTGAGTAGAGGCAATAAACACTGCATGCTATATAACAAATATATGCATGACCAGACCACTTGTAGAGAAAACTCCCTATGAGTTACTTAAAGGTAGAAAGCCCAACATATTCCACCTTAGGGCTTTTGGATGCAAGTACTTTGTGCACAACAATGGCAAAGACTCCCTAGGTAAATTTGATCCCAGAAGTGATGATGGAGTATTCTTGGGATATTCATTACATAGTAAGGCTTATAAAGTATATAATAAAAGAACTATGTGTGTAGAAGAGAGTGTGCATGTTGTCTTTGATGAAACTAACATTCTATCTGAGAGACAGGAACAGGAAGATGAGGAGATTGGACTGGTCAGAAACAGTGATCAAATTGGAGCAAATATGGAAGATGGAATAGGTGATGGACCAGGTCCAAGTACCTAAGCAACATGACAGGGGGAACTCAACATCAAACCTCACTGGAACTTGGCCCTGATCCTATTCCACAGCAACAAGGCACTATGGGATCATCAAGTTGTGAACAACTGGTGTTAAAACCACACAGATATCAGAGTTCTCACCCCATTGAGAACATCATAACAGACTTAACATCTGGAATCAAAACCAGATCCTCCTTGAAAAATCTGTGTGCTTTTGATGCTTTCCTATTCTTGATCGAACCAAAGAATGCTGTTGAAGCCTTACAGGATACTGACTGGGTAAATGCCATGCAGGAAGAACTAAATCAATTTGAAAGAAGTCAAGTTTGGCATATAGTACCCAGACCACTTTATAGACCAGTGATTGGAACAAAGTGGTCTTCAGAAACAAACTTGATGAAGATGGAACGGTTACAAGAAACAAGGCCAGACTGGTTGTCTAAGGATATAGTCAAGAAGAGGGCATAGACTATGATGAAACTTTTGCTCCGGTAGCAAGACTGGAGGCAATCAGGCTCCTCATAGCATTTGTTGCCTACATGGAATTTAGTCTCCACCAGATGGATGTCAAGAGTACTTTCCTCAATGGTTACCTAAAAGAGGAAGTATTGGTCAAACAACCTCCAAGATTTGAAAGCAAGGAAGCACCTGACCATGTGTACAAACTTGACAAGGCCTTGTATGGACTCAAGCAAGCACCAAGAGAATGGTATGAGCGGCTATCTAAATTCTTGCTTGAACATGGCTACAAAAGAGGTAAAATTGATAGCACCTTGTTCTTAAAAGAAAAAGGTAAGGATCTTCTGGTAGTACAAATATATGTTGATGACATAATATTTGGGGCAACCTCTGAAAAATTAAGTAAGGAATTTGCTAATCTTATGGGGAGTGAATTTGAGATGAGCATGATGGGTGAGATTAATTTCTTTTTAGGCTTACAAATTAAACAAAACCCAAATGGAACTATGATCCATCAGAAAAATATGTGAAAAAGTTTCTCAAAAGATTCAAAATGGAAGACTCAAAAGAAATTGACACTCCCATTGAAACAACCACAAAATTAGATGTAGATGAACCTGGTTCATCTGTTGATCAAAAGTTGTACAGAGGGATGATTGGGTCATTATTATATCTTACTGCCAGTAGACCTGACCTTTTTTTCAGCGTAGGGCTTTGTGCGAGATTTTAGGCTAATCCCAAGGAGTCCCATCTAACTGTAGTGAAAAGAATCCTGAGATATCCGAAAGGCACCATTGACATATGACTTTGGTATCCTAAAGGTAGTAATTTTGATTTGGTAGGATATGCTGATGCAGATTATGCAGGCTTCCTGGTAGAAAGGAAACGCACCTCAAGCATGGCACATTTTTTGAGCTCTTGCCTTGTGTCTTGGTCCACCAAGAAACAGAACTCAGTAGCTCTGTCTACTGCTGAGGCTGAGTACGTGGCTGCAGCCTCATGTTGTGCTCAGTTACTACGGATAAAGCGGCAACTCATGGACTTTGGTATAGAGGTTGGATGCATTCCTATTTTCAGGACAACACTAGTGCTATTAGTATGACGAAGAACCCGGTTCACCATAAGAGAACCAAGCACATTGATGTTAGACACCATTTCCTAAGAGATAATTTTGAAAAGGGAATGATCTCAATTGAATTTTGTACTACTGACAAACAAATCGCTGACATCTTCACTAAAGCACTAAAGAGAGAGCATTTTGAGAGAAACATGTTAGAATTAGGGATGATTAAGATCACCTTATTGAACTTGTTCAAAACAATTGTTTTTGGCTAAAATCTCTTAAATATGTAAATAATCAGAATAATCATTGCTCAGTTTCATGTCTTAAATTCCATAAACTATTTCCATGTGTTAATATGACTCGTTGGTTGCTAATGATGTTTTTCTATTTTTGTAAATTGAGGCCAAAACAAGAGACTCTAACACGATGAACCTGGTTCATCATTGCTGGTTCATCTAAATGAAAAGGTACGTGCTCATCACTATACACTTATTGAAATAACTATAGTCACTCATGAGCAGTACTCTATCCATATTAAGCCTATTTCAAAATGTTAGTACTTATCTCCAAATGAACCCATTCCAAAGAGTCCAATCAAAGTTTAATTAGCCTAGATTGTAAGGAGTCATAACCGTCACTTATCACTTACACTCCTGAGCCGATTAGACTCCCACTTGACCAAGAATTACACCCGTTGCACATTTATTAACCACATCTTTAAAAACCCATCATTACCTCTCTAATTCTTCACTTTCTCTTCTTCAAAAAGGCATAACCGTCGAACCAAGTTCATCATTCTACTCAATCAAATTGATCAAGGTCCTTTAATCGCCAAAACATCATAACCATGTCTTCTACACCACCTCCTCCCACATCCTCATCAACCACTCCAGAATACATTATCACGCTTGAGGATACTGGTTCCAACTCTCCATCACAACAAAGTTCTTCCACCCAATCTCCATCGAGTTCCTCCACTCCTCAAAACATTCCAGTTCCAGAACCCACTCCTTCTCCCCCAACAGCTCCTGCCATAACATCAAGCCCCACTCTAGTACCCAGAAAACGGTGAGTAAAAATGATAACCAGGAAAACTGTTGCTTCTGGCTCTCTTGCTCGAAAATTAAATGCAAAGCTTCAGGCAAGCCAGACCCAAGATTCTGAAAACTCAAGCGAATCTTTCAAGTCTGCGAATGAGGAGGAAGCAACTGGTTCTTCAGACACTAAAAAGGTAACTTCTGAAATTAGGTCTGATCTTGTCATTGCTGAAAATAGGTTCATATTAATTGGGTCAGTAGTATATGTGGAGATTCATGACAAGAGAAGAAAATGTGGTAAAAATAAGGGAAAAGAAATTGAGAGAGAGGGCGAAAGAAGTTCTGAAAAGGGAATAGGGGAAGAAGATGCTACACTGGTAATTTGTGGTCCTGTCCCAGTGATTTCTGAGGAGGGTGTTAAGGACTTAGGGGGAAGCAACTCTAGAGAAGCTGCAGAAGGATTGGAAAATTTACATCATGCAACTGATGAACCTGGTTCATCCATCGAGGAGACATTGGCAGATCTGATGAGAAAATTAGGGGAAAGTTACAAACCCAAAGAAAAGAACCCCCAAAGCCAAGAATCTAATACTCCAGTAACAACCAAGAAAAGAAAATCTCCTTTATCTACTGATATACCTGTTCCTAAAAGTTTCACTACAAGACGTGCAATTATGCAGAGTGAAGAGGAGTTGCAGAGAGCTCTGAGGGAAAGTAAGAAAAAGAAAGCTGCTAAGGGAAGGCAAAGTTGGGGAGCCAGCTAAGGTGGTTGATGTTGATGATGATGATGATGAGAAGGACTTGGTCCATCAAGAGGAACAACTAGCACAGGCTGAGGTTGAGACACCCAAGCCCAAGAAGGCCAAGACTTATTCCAAGAAGTCGACTTCTGTGTCTGCCAAACCTTCAACAGTTGCCAAGCGGACCAAGTCTACATCAAAGAAAGTTCAATTCAATGATGATGATGAATGGAGTGGAGAAGAAGCAGAGGAGTCTGGTGGGGAGACAGACAAACTGACAAAGTATGAGAAGCGTACTATTTTGAAAGGGAAGGTGCTTAGGGATCTTGAAGAATCCAGGATGATTTATCTTGTGGATACCTTGGATGTGCAGGGCTGGAATGACCTGGTCCTTCATCTTGACGGCAGGCTAACCAGAAATGAACTTGTGGAATTTATGGCGAATGCGGAGGTCAAGGATGGAAGGGTTTCCACTAAGGTACAGAGGGTTGAGATTTCCCTTGATGCCAAGGAGCTGGGCGAGATACTTGGTACTCCCTCTGAGGGATACGATGACTACACTAGGCAGAGGTGGCCAAGCTTAGATGGACTCCCTTCAGCCCTTCAAATCACAAGGAAGTTCAGTGACAATGAGCAGGAGATAGAGCCTAGGGAAGTGTTCAAAAGTGAGATGAGGCCACAACACAAACTGATCTTAGAGTTTGTCATCAAATGCTTACTGCCCAGGTAAGAGCGAAGGCATATTGCAAACTACATGGATCTCACTCTCATGGAGTGCCTGTGCAGTGGTCGACATATTAATTGGCCCTCCTTCATTATTCAACTACTGGATAGGGTGGTTAATGGCTCCAAGGAACATGCCATACTATATGGGTTAATCCTTACGACTATGCTTTCTCACTTCAAGGTGCCTATGAAGAAGGCTGAAATGGCTACTGTCAAGGACCATTTTGGGAAGAACACGTTACTGACTTATAGAGGTTGAAGGTGAGGTTAAGGATGCTGAGATCCTTTGATTGAAGAATCGCCTTACAGAAGTTGAAGTTGAGCGGGATGCTCTCAAAGATGAATTAGCCAATGAAAAGGATAAGAATGAGGGTATACTTCAACAGATGCTCTCTCTTCTTCAAGCAAAGAACCCAGCCTCTACCCCTTCCCAGCCTTAGGTGTCTAGTGCCCTCCAGAACCCCTCTATAACCTAGTTTGGGATTGTTTTGTTTCTTTATGTTTTTATTTTCTCATGGCTGTGACTATCTTTATTTCTTTTTGTGTTTGGTGCATGAACAATTATCAAATAAATGAATTGTGCTATTTTGTTCTTGACTTTATCTCAGTTCTTAAATAGCTTACATTTTTTGGTTTCTTTTGATGATTAATTCATGATTTGCACCTGCAGTTGCCTCAGTGGCCATGAGTAATTATTAAAGTTCTGGTAAGTTTATCATTTTGCAACTTTTTGATGATGCCAAAAGGGGGAAGATGTGCTTTACCAAAATTGTGATGTTTATAACCTAATGAACCTGGTTCTCTATGATAAATGCTTAATGCTATAAAAAGTGTCCTTATTGGACTAAAGTGTCTACAGTTATAAGCACAAAGTTTGTTAACATCAAAAAGGGGGAATTTGTTGAATCAAGTCACCGAATGATTTTGACGAATGACAAATGTCCTCATAGTTGAACCAGGTCCATGAGGGAATACATAGACATGCAGACTGAATGGCACGAGAAGAGTTCACACGCAGGAGATAAACATAATCTCTGAATTAAGGGGTTATCTCCTAAGCGAAAAGATTGCAAATTGATAGGGAGATGGACTTCGTATTCAGATAGGACAGAATCAAGATAGATGAGGATCAAGACAGTTGAGATCAACTCAAACTCTTCCACAAAGGAAGAGTTGCATTAGAATTCTACTTCAACATCTCAACTACTGATCCTATATATTGTCAAAGTGTTCCTGCTGAACAGTGGACACAAACACATAAGTGAAACAAGAATTGAGAGAAAAATTACCAACGCAATTTTGCAAGCAGTTCATATGAAGAATCCCTGTGCGACTCAAAAGCTACTTGAACCAGCTCGAAGAACCAGTTCCATCTGTTATCTTTTAAGTCTAGTTGTTTGTAGTAAGTGATTACAAATTTTATCTTTCAGCTTTATCTAGAAGAAATTGTAATAGGTACACAATATTTAGGTTATAGTTAACCGAAAGCTTGTCGCAATTAGCTTGAGGCTAGTTTGCCACAAGAGGATTAGAGTTAGTTCTTAGGTTTACAAAAGAGTTTATTTTGTAAATGCTGTTTGGCTTATTGACTTAGTGAAAAGTTTGGGAAAATCCTACTAGGAAGTAGGTCGTGGTTTTTTCACCTTTTGAGCCAGGTGTTTTCCACGTAAAATTGTTGTGTTCTTTTATTTCTACAATCATTATTCCGCAAACTGTAGAAGTTGGAACACCTAGAAGAACCTGCTTCTTCTATAACAACAACACTCGAAAATTTGACACAACACAAATCACCCTCCTCTTGTGTGGTATTGACGTATAAAACATCAATGTACTATGTTGAGATTCTCCCTCCTATATAAAGGGGACTCTTGTCATTTTTTGGGCACATTATATTCAAGACAACAACAAAAACATTCTTTGTTTTCTAACTTAAACATACTCTACAATTGTTCCGATGATTTGTCGCTTCATTTATTGTGTTTTATTTATTGTTCTTCATTTATTGCTCATCATTGATCATAAAGGGCTACCCTCGAGGCCCCCTCATACTGTTATTCCTCCATCGATCTCCCCCAGCTAGACATACTAGCTCGTCCTCGAGGCCCAGCTTCGGCCAGGTCGAGACCCCGTCTCAGCACTGCTCGGTTTGCGTATCACCATTGTTCTTTGCTTTTGTCTCATATTCCCAACTCACACTTAGCATCTATTGCCTAACAACTGGTATTAAAATAAATCACAAATTTTTAGAACCACAAAATCAAATATAATTGTAATTACCATTTTCAAGGTAAACACCCTATCTACGTTGATTCGTAGTATGGTACTGATATAGAGTTTTGCTTGTTGGGCTTGTTTGATATTTCTCTTCTGTGTTTCTCTTTACATATTCAGTTATTCTCGTTCTGTTCTTCGTGAGTGTTAGCTTGTAGGGTGTGTGCTCGGTGGTGTTAGTTGTGGCTTGTTGATCCAGATGTATAGTTAGGAAGCCTTCGTGTTTCCTGCATTATTGTTAGTGTTGTGGAGGTTTGAAATGGGTTGCTAATAGATATGAGGCTGAATGCTTGTGGTGGTTTTGATTACGGCTAGCTATTGTGATAAGAAATGTTATTATGGGCCTATGTGTGGTGTGTCATGTTGGGTGGTCGTACCTTGTGGGTGTAGGCATGAGTTGTGTCAGTTGGTTGAGACTGATAACGGGTATGGATTTAGAATTAGGTGTTTTGGAAATCAATGGAAGGTGAGAATTATGGCTATAAGTCTTATCAGTGTTAGTAGAAAGAGTGAATTACAGTTGAGATGGTGTTGTCAGACTTATGTGGATTGAGGTGACGTGGGGTCACCCGCGTGTGTATGTTGGAGGTATACATTCAGTTATATGAAGACTTCGAGACGATTCCGGGCATGTTCGAGGACGAATATTTGTTTAAAAGGGGGAGAATGTAACGACCCGGCCGGTCGTTTTGAGAATTTAAGTTCTGTTGGAAGCATTTGATCTTAAACAACTTCGTATGGTGATTTTGGACTTAGGCGTGCATCCATATTTGGTTTTGGAGATCCGTAGGTTGATTTAAAGCATTTCGGTGAAAGTTGAAGTTTTGAAAGTGGAGAGGTTTGACCAATAGTTGACGTTAGTGATATTGGGGTCTAAATACGATTCTGAGAGTTGGAACAACTCCGTTATGTCATTTGGGACTTGCCTTCAAAATTTGACGTCATTTTGGGTTGAGTTGATAGGTTTCGGCACGAGTTTTATAAGTTTGAAGATTTGGAAGCTCATAAGTTTGATTCATGGTGCGATTCATAGTTTTTGTCTTTGTTTGATGTGATTTGAGGCCTTGGGCGGGTATGTGTTAGGTTATTGAACTTGCTGGTATGCTTGGACGGGGTCCCGGTGGCCCCGGGCTTGTTTCAGATGTATTTTATGGTTTAGAACAGGTCTGGTTCCGGTGTCTCGCACATGCTACATCTTGGAGCCCAGGTGCGGCTCCGCTCGTGCATGAGTCTGATCGCTTCTGCGGTCAAAATGTCCTGGGAGCTCGCTCGCTTCTGTGGAGACTGGTACGCAGGTGCGAAGGCCGCTTTTGTTGTCCAGCGGTCACAACTGCTAAGAAGCTCGCTTAAGTGTTTCCCTCGTTCTCTTCTGTGGTGCCGCTGATGCGTCTGTAAATCCGCAGATGCGGATCCAGGCCTCGCTAGCTGAGTTTGCAAATGCAAATTTATTCTCGCAAAGCGCATGCACAGGTACGCCTCCTTGTCCGAAGATGCAGAAATTCTGGCCAGAATCACATAAGTCGAGGGTTTGGACATTCTCTTCATATTTTGAGTTTTAGATTTCAGTTTTGGGAGCTTCTTTGTAGGTTTTTGAAGAAAGACGATTGGGTAAGTGTTCTTCACCTAGAATTTATTATATTTCATGATTTTATCTTCATTTTTATGATTTAATTTGTATTTTGAGTTGAGGTAAATTGCGGTTTTGAAGAAAGTTTTCAAAATGAAAAATCATGATTTGAGTGACGAAATGGTATCAGAATTTGATAAATTTAGAATAGTTTAACTCGTATCGGACTGGGTGTGCGGGTTTGTAAAATTTATCGGGTTCCAAGGTGCGAGCCCGAGGGTCGACTTTTGGGATCGATTTTTAGTTTTTGATAAAGATTGAGACTTTATGGTCCGGAATAGTTTTTTATGAGTTTTATTTGTGCTTTGAAGTTATTTTGGTTAGATTTGAGCCGTCCGGTGGTCATTTCACCCGAGAAGTTCGTTTTAAAGTACTGGTTTATCTTCTTTGAGGTAAGTATCTTGCCTAAGCTTGTGTTGGGGAACTATCCCCTTAGGTTTGAGTCTTCTATGCTGATTGTAGTCTGTGTATGCGAGGTGACGAGTACATGCTCGGACGTATTTGTGGAAATTGGACTTTTAGGGTTCCTAAGTCCTTGTATTCGTTGAATATGCAGTTGTTCTTATTATGATTACGTTCCTTGATTACTAGTCTCACCTCTACCTGCTCAATTAGAATCAATTGTTTCATGATCCACTCTTATAGTTTTACTTGATTCATATGTGCCTTAGTTGAAACTGTTATCTCTTCCATTTCTATATTATCTTTCCCTAACTGCTTATCTTTATTCGAAGTTGTAGTTATCACTTTCGTAAATGTTCACCCTTAATTGAGGTTATGTTTATCTTCCCGTGGCCTACCTTTATTTGAGTAGGTTGCAACTCTTCCGTAATTGTCCAAACTTAAAAGAAGCTTAAATACCCTATGCCTCAGTGGACTTTCCCATATTTGGTATTATTTGACTCGTGTTAGTTTCTTTTATTTAAACTGCACATTGTGGGACCACAATTACATATTATTTTCTTTCATGTCGAGCTGTTCTTATTATGCCTTGCATTCTTTATTTTGGTTATTCCTTGTGAACTAGTTCTACCGTTTTTTGTGATCGAAGGTTCTTGAGTTGATTTACTTACCGTACCTTGTATTATTGTCATTGTTGTTGTTGTTGTAACGACCTGACCGGTCATTTTACGTTATCGGACCTCGTTCCCCTATTTAAGTCTTCCCATAGCGGCTGCATGTGATTTGTGACTTGTGGGGACGGGTGGTTCAGGATTTGGAAGTGTTTTGAGCAATATAGGAACACTTGGTTCCTTAAGGTTGGCCTATTTGGCCAAGTTTGACTTCGGTCAACATTTTGAGCAAATGACCTCTGAATTGAGTTCCGACAGTGTCAGTAGCTTCGTATGATGATTTCAGACTTGTGCGTATGTTCGGAATGGGTTTTTGACAACCCAGGAGCGTTTCGGCGCCCGATATGGAAATAAGGATTTCCTTAAATTTGAAATTTGGTTTGGAACAAACTTTTATGATATCGAGTTCCGAATGAAATTCCGAGACCAGGTATAGTTCCGTTATGTCATTTATGACTTGTCTGCAAAATTTGAAGTAATTCCGAGTAGTATAGGCCGGTTCGGCGCATTGAAATGAATTCTAGAACTCTAAGTTCAAAGTGTTGATTCTATTTGGTTTTGGGGTCAAATTCTGAGTTCGTTGTTGTTTTTCTTGTTCCGGAAGTTTGAGTGAGTCCGTATCATGAATACAGACTTGCTGGTGCCTTTGGGCGGGGTCCCGGGGGGCTCGGGGTGAGTTTCGGACCCCTCAAAGCTTAATGCTAAAAACTAGAATTTTCTGTATCTGGTTTCCTTCTTCGCATTCGCGGGGGTGGGTGGGGGGTGGGGGTGGGGGGGCCGCGTTTGCGAAGAAGAGGTAAGTGGATCCCTACCGCAAATAGTAATAATACTTGTGATCATGGCATCTGAGGTCACTGGATCTAGTCTGGCCCGAAAAACATAGAATCTAGCAGGAGCACCACCTGGATAACCTCCACCTCTAGAACATCCCTTACCCACCTGCCCTTCTCCTCTAGGCAGACGGATGGCTAGTGCGTCTATTAATGTTGTAATCATAGGGCGAGAACCCTACTACACTGCCTTACCCTGAAGCTTGGGGCAGAACCTCCACACGTGGCTGAAATTTCTGAACTCGAAACCACCTCTTAGTACGCAGGATTGCTGACCTGAAGTCTGACCCTGATAACCTGAATACCCACTAGAGGAACCCTAAATCGCTGGTGGGTGGTAGGAACTCTCTGGCATGACGCTGAAATAAGGTCAAACTGAAGCACCTCGAGGAGGTGGCG
>MDKH01225438.1:0-14095 GCA_005239495.1 Nicotiana undulata | reverse complement strand
GTGGGGGTGGGGGGAGACATTTAAATTCTTAGGATAAACATCTTTCATTTGAAAAAAATAATTTTACCATCTTTTCGGCAAAGATTTTCTCATGATAAAGTAACATTTATATTGATCACATTAATATTTTAAGATTACGAATAAAATACATTTCATTAACTTATTCTAGTTAGTCAATGATAATTTTTAATTTAAATTTGTTGATTTTAACTTACCTTTCATTTGTAACTATTATATCTATTATATTGCTTCGTTATTGTAACGGCCCGGCCGGTCGTTTTGAATGTTGTAGCCACGTTCCCTCATTTACTGCTTATTTTATGATCAATTGCTGTCATGTGACTTGTCGGGTAGTCGGTTCGGTTTCGGGGATGTTTCGGAAGGAATCACTACTAGAAATTACGCCTATGGAAACCCTTCCAAAACCGTGGCAATATATATACTAATCGTCTATGCAGGGCTAATGGGACAGATTGAGACGCGTTCCAGGATTCAGCGTTACAATAGGTCAACGGAACGGTTTTTTATAACGGTTTCAAAACCGTCCCCATATAGGGATATTGTAACGGTTGTGGAACTGCTACCGTTGTTCCATCTATGGGAACGGTTTTCCGTTCTGTTGGGACGGTCATAAACCGTTGTGGTACGATTATACTAACTATTTTTTAACTCTATTGCAATGGTTTTGTGATATATTGGTACAATTATCAAAATCCTATTTGTGTGACCCGATTGGTCATCTCGTACTTTGAAACCTAATTATGTGATCTGAAGCCTTAAAAATCATGTTTTAGCCCTCCTCGATTTGGTTGCACAGTCCGAGCGTCTTTTCGGAAAGCTTTTATGTTAAAAAGTGATAAAAATAAGAAATATTGCCTAAAAACTTCATTTGAGTTGACTTTGGTCAACATTTTTGGTAAACAGACCCGTATTCGCGTTTTAACGGCCCCGGTGGATTCGTATAATGATTTGGGATTTGGGTGTATGACTGGAGTGAAATTCGGAAGTCCCTAGCCCCAGATATTGAACTTTGTCGAAATTTGAATGTTGAAAGCTTAATGAATTTGAAATGTTTGAATTTTTGGATATCGAGTCCGTATTTTGGTTCCGGAACTTGGTATAGGTCCAATACCATATTTATGACTTGTATGTTAAATTTGATGAAAAATGAAGTTGGTTTAACTTTATTCGGATGTCCGGTTGTAAAAATAGGAATTTCAAAGTTTTCTTGAAAATTTCATTTGATTTGGTATTCAATTCATAGTTCTAGGTGTTATTTTGGTGATTTGATCGTGCGAGCAAGTTCGTATGATGTTTTAAGACTTGTGTGCATGTTTGGTTTGGAGCCCCGAGGGCTCGGGTGAGTTTCAGATAGGCTACAGAGTGAAAATAGGACTCAGAACATTGTTGGTGTTCCAATTGTTGGTGTAGGCCTCTGATCTCGCAAATGCGAGATCGAATATCGCATTTACGACCTTTGTAGGTTCCGCATTTAAGAGATATCTCTGACTTTTTCGAAGAATAGCTGGGCCTCATAGTTTTCGCATTTGAGAACGTTTCTTCGCATATGCTAAGTGGGACGGGGCAAGGCAGTGATCGCATTTGCGATCACATGGTCGCAACTACGGAAAGGGTCAGGCTCGCAACTGCGATATTTTCTTCGCAATTGCGATGATGGTAGGAATGGGAAACCTTCGCATTTGCGAACCCCAGGTCGCAAATGCGACACCTGCAACTGATCAAAATGAATTTGGACAGTTGGTTCATTTCTCAAATTTTCAAAACCTAAGACCTTAGAGGCGATTTTTCCAATACTTCTTCTTCTCCAAATCGTTGGTAAGTGATCCTAACCTACTTTCTTTCAATCTTTCACTACTTTCTTAAGATTTCAACCTAAAATCCAAGGTTTTTCATGGTGGAATTGGGGGTTTTGGGTAGAAACAAGGGATTTGGTAAATTGGGGATTCAGACCTCAAATTGAGGTCGGATTCCAAAACAAATCACATAACCAGGATCGAGAGTGAATGGGTAATCGGGTTTTGGTATGAATTTCGGGATTAGACCAAGCGGGCCCGGGTGTTGACTTTTTTAAAAATGGCCTAAATTGAATTCTTGCAATCGTGGGTAGTTCCTAAGGCTTAATGCGAATCGTTTGGTTGCTAATTTGCTAGATTCCATTGGTCCGTAGGCTTGTTTGAGAGGAAAGGTTGTGGTTGAGCAAGTGATTCTTGGAGCGAGGTAAGTGTTGTGTCTAACCTTGATTTGAGGGAAATTGGGAACCCTTGACCTATTTGCTATATGACATTCATGTGAGCGGCGTATATATGAGGTGACGAGTACTTATGCGCCTCCATTTTATCTGGTTTCGCATGTTTCTTTCCCGTTCTTCTCATATTGTCTCTTTCCCTGCCCTAACTGTTATATGCTCTACTTGTATTCCCGTGCTTAATAACTACTTGTTAGACATCGTTTCCCTCTTATTAATGGTATTAGTTATTCCGTAGTTTCATTATCTCCTATTATTTGCTTAAGCTGGTTTATTGGTACTTTTATGGTATATTTTGAATTGGTCTCGCTGAGTAGTATTACTTATGTGAATTTTCATGTTGTACAAGCTTCCAATTTGTTTCGGTTTGATGTTTAAGTATTGTGAAGGGTTTTGTGATTTGAATTATGAAATTTTTGTACATACTGAGTAATTAATATTGAAATGGTGGGAATAGGTTGCACGCCGCAATAGATGGAATAAGGGTGATATATTGAGGAGGAATAAGGGTGAATTGATATTGTACGGTGGGAACGGGATGTACGCCGCAACAGGTGTGATAAGGGTGGACGGTTTGGTGGAATAAGGGGAAACTATGATTGTGTTATTGTGATATGGTGGGATCGGGTTTCACGCCGCAACACTTTTATTTATATTATATTGTTTATGCTATTATGAGGAAATAAGGGAGGAATATGATATGTACGGTGGGATCGGGTTGCGCCCCGCAATAACCTATGTGTTTGTGCTTTCCCTGAATTGTGTTAGCTTTACGGTATTCTTATTTGCACTTAAGGATTGGTAGTATCTTAACGTTGTTGATTCACTTCTAAGAACTGTAGTTATTTCTTGCAAGTTACTGCTTTATTTTATTCTGTCTTCCTTTTTCTACTTTTATCATATATATTGTGTACAGGTTGTAGTGTGAGTGACCCGTCGTAGCCTCGTCACTCCTTCGTCGAGGTTAGGCTCGGCACTTACCAGTACATGAGTTCAGTTGTACTGATGTTGCACTATGCACTTTCTATGCAGATTTTGGAGTTGGTCCGAGCTGATCATGAGGTTGGCTGTAGGATCCATCTGATAGGAGACCCAAGGTAGACCTTTCGGCGTCCGCAGGCCCTGGCGTCCCTTTCTATACATTTCGTTTTACTGTTTCTTTCATTTCAAAAATAGTTATATTTCTTTCAGACATTTACTTGTAGAAATATCTTAGTAGTTCGTGAATTGTGACTCTAGATTCTGGGTAGTATATATATTGAGATTGTTGTATACTTCCGCACTCATTTCAACTCGTTATAGATTAGTTGTTGTTAATTACTGAAATGTAAAAGAATTGGCTAATGATTCTCTAATGTTGGCTTTCCTAGCAAGTGAAATGTTAGGCGCCATCACGGTCCTGATGATGGGAATTTCGGATCGTGACAAGTTGGTATCAGAGCACTAGGTTGCCTAGATCTCACAATTCACGAGCGAGCTTAGTAGAGTCTATGGGATCTGTCGTGCGATTTTGTTTTCTCAATACTGATTGAACTCTTCTAATCTTATTCTCTCGCAGATGGCAAGAACATGTACCGCTTCTTCAGCTGAGTAGCAACTAGAGCCTCCAGGTGGCAGCTCCTACGAGGGGCAGAGGTCGAGGTCGAGGCCGTGCTCGAGGCTGAGGCAGGGGCAGGGCCAGCCCAGAGCCTGAGTAGCAACCCAGCCGTGGAGCCTCAGGTAGAGTTCGACGAGGAGGTTCCTGCCCAGACTGTTCCTGCCGGGCCAGCTCAGATTCCGGATGGGTTTATTGCCACCCTAATGCTTCAGGATGCTTTGGTCTGTTTGGTGGGCCTTATGGAGAGTGCGGCCCAGACTTGCGCATTTCCCATGGCACCAGCAGTCTCTCAGGCTGGAGGAGGAGCCCAAATTCCTGATACTCACACCCCGGAGCAGATGGCTCCCCAGTTTCAGACTCGAGTAGTCGGAGTAGTTCAGCCGGTTGTTGCGGCATAGACCGGTGATAGGTCAGCTATGTCTTCTAAGGCTTTGTGGATATTGGACAGGTTTACCAAGCTCTTCCTAGTTCACTTCAGTGGTGCTACTTCAGAGGATCCCCAGGAGTATCTTGACAGCTTTCATAAGGTGCTTCGGAACATGGGTATATTGGAGACTAATGGGGTCGACTTTGCTGCATTTCAGATGACTGGTTCCGTGAATAAATGGTGGAGAGATTATTTATTGACCAGACCAGCGGGGTCCCTGCTCTTACTTGGGACTAGTTCTCTCAGCTCTTCCTAGAGAAGTTTCTACCTATCACCTTGAGAGAGGAGCACCGCCGTTAGTTCGAGCGTCTCCAGTAGGGCAGTATGACTGTTACTCAGTATGAGACCCGTTTTATGGATTTGACCCGTCATGGTCTTCTTCTGCTTCCCACCGAGAGAGAGAGAGAGGGTGATGAGGTTTATTGATGGACTTGCTCAGCCTATCAGATTGCAGATGGCTAAGGAGACCGAGAGTGAGATTTCTTTTCAGGCGGCTTCCAATGTCGCTAGGCGAGCCGAGAAGGTTCTTGCACAGGGATGTCAGGGGTCTGACAAGAGATCTCGTCATTCCGGCGGGTTCAGCGGCGTCTCCTCTGGAGGCAGGGGTACTTTTGGTAGAGTCCATCCTCCCAGGCCATTCCATTCAGCGCCTCAGGCATGCGCCTCAAGCATCCCATAGTGCTTCAGGGAGTCGTGGTCTTTATGTGCCTCCTTCTGGACAGCCACCCTACAGTGCCCCACCAGCTCTTATCAGTGCACCTCCTATTCAGAGTTATTATCGTGGTCATCCGGCAAGTTCGGGCCAGTCAAATTTCCACAGCCACAGTATCAAGACGGATGTTTTGAGTGTGGTGGTTATGGGTATATCAAGAGGACCTGTCCGAGATTATTGGGCATTCTGCCACAGCATTAGGGTTCTCGTGCGATGGTTCCGGCACCAGTTATTTCCCCGCCTGCTCAGCTAGCCAGAGGCAGGGGTCAGGCAGCCCGAGGTAGGGGCCAGACTGTTAAAGGTGGAGGTCAGGCCGTTAGAGGTGGAGGCCATCCATCTATAAGGTGTCTCAGGGACGTGGTTCGGAGTGGTGAGGACCAGCCCCGATGTTATGCTTTTTCAGCCAGGCCTGAGGCTGAGTCATCTGACACTGTTATCACAGGTAATGTTTGAGTTTGCAGTAGAAATGCTTCAGTTCTATTTGATCCGGGATCTACTTACTACTATGTGTCATCTTATTTTTCTTCATTTTTGGTTGTGCCTCGTGATTCTTTGAGTGCTCCTGTGTATGTGTCCACACCTATGGGGGATGATATTGTTGTGGACCGTGTTTATCATTCATGTGTGGTCACCATTGGGAGTCGCGAGACTAGTGTAGATATTCTACTCCTCGTTATGGTCGATTTTGATGTCATTTTGGGTATGGATTGGCTGTCACTTTATCATGCTATATTGGACTATCACGCCAAGACGATGACCTTAGCGTTGCCTGGGTTTCATCGATTAGAGTAGAGGGGGACTTTTGGCCATTCTACAAGAAGAGTTATCTCTTATATAAAGTCTCGGCGTATGGTCGAGAAGGGGTGTCTAGCATATTTGGCTTATATTCGCGATTCTAGCACGGAGGTTCCTTCCATGGATTCAGTTCCAGTTGTCCGTGAGTTTCTATAGGTGTTTCCCGCAGACCTACCGAGGATGCCACCCGACAGGGATATTGATTTCTGTATTGATTTGGCTCCTGGCACTCAGCCCATCTGTATTCTACCATATCGTATGGCCCCGCCAGAGTTGAAGGAATTTAAGGAACAGTTGCATCATTTGCTTGATAAGGGCTTCATTAGACCTAATATCTCGCCCCGGGGTGCACCTGTGTTGTTTTTGAAGAAGAAGGATGGGTTGATGAGGATGTGCATAGATTATCGGCAGTTGAACAAAGTCACCATCAATAACAAGTATCCATTGCCGAGGATTGATGACTTATTTTATCAGCTTCGGGGTGCCAATGTGTTTTCGAAGATTGATTTCAGATCTGGCTACCATCTAAAGAGGATTAGGGCATCTGATGTCCCTAAGATAGCTTTTCGGACTCGGTACGGGCAATATGAGTTTCTAGTGATGTCGTCTGGGTTGGAAAATGCCCCAGCAACATTCATGGATTTGATGAACCGAGTGTTCAAGCCTTATTTGGATTCCTTTGTGATCGCATTTATTGAAGAAATCTTGATCTACTCCCGCAGTCGAGAGGAGCATGAGCAGCATCTCAGGATTGTGCTTTAGACTTTGAGAGACGACCAGTTATATGCTAAATTTTTGAAGTACGAGTTTTGGTTGGATTCAATCGCTCTCTTGGGCCACGTCGTATCAACAGAGGGCATTCAGGTAGATCCTAAGAAGATTGAGGCAGTCTAGAACTGGCCTAGACCTACTTTAGTCATGGAGATAAGAAGTTTCTTGGGTTTGGCGGGCTATTACCGTTGATTTGTGGAGGGGTTTTCATCTATAGTAGCCCCGTTGACCAGGTTGACCTAGAAGGGTGCCCCGTTCAGATGGTCAGACAAGTGTGAAGCGATCTTTCAGAAGCTCAAGATAACTTTGACTATAGCTCCGATGTTGGTGTTGCCCACAGGTTCAGGATCTTACACAGTATATTGTGATGCGTCCCGTGTTGGGATCGGTGCGGTGTTGATGCAGGAGGGCGGGGTGATTGCATAAGTGTCGTGGCAGTTGAAGGTTCACGAGAAGAATTACCATGTCCATGACTTAGAGTTGGCAGTCATTGTTCATGGACTGAAGATTTGGAGGCACTATCTTTATGGCGTGTCGTGCGAGATTTTCACGGATCATCGAAGCCTTCAATATTTGTTCAAGCAAGAAGATCTCAATTTGAGGTAGAGGAGTGTAACGACCCGGTCGGTCATTCCGAAAGATTAGCCCTGTTTTCCCCATTTTTGCTTTGTTTTGTGTTGTCTAACTCATTTCTATTGTGTTGGGTCGATTCGCTGGGGTTCGGAGTGGTCGTGGTGTGAAATGAGACACTTAGTCTCCTAAGATGGTTTAATAGTTGGAAAAGTTAACAGGAAGTTGACTTATGGGTAAATGATCTCGGAATGTAGTTTTTATGGCTCGGATAGCTTCGTTAGGTGATTTGGGACTTAGGAGTGTGTTCAGAATGTTGTTTGGAGGTCCGGAGTAGAATTAGGCTTGAATTGGAGAAATTAGATTTTTTGACAATTTTCGGTCGGTAATGGAAAATTAGATATCAGGGTCGGAATGGAGTTCCAAAAGTTGGAACAGGTTCGTAGTGTCATTTTGGATGTGTGTGCAAATTTTCAAGTCATTTAGACGTGGTTTGGGTGGTTTCGGCGTCGTTAGCGAGTTCTAGGTGCTAGAGCGGAGTGAGCTGTCTATATGTTCCAGAGATTCCTCGGAGATTTGCGAGGTAGTTGCGCGCGTCCGCAGCCCTGCTTCTTCCTTCTTACTATTATAGAGTTTATTTTCCAGACTTGTATATTTTCTTTAGATGCTCATGAGCAGTGACTACGAGATTTTGGGTTGTATCTATTATTCGACATATCTTAGTCTGTTTAAAAATGCTTAAATGAAACCTTTATAAATTATCAGTATAGAAATGATATAAACGGAAGGTTCTTTATGTTTGGAGTATGGAATTGGCTGGCCTAGTATCGTGATAGGCGCCATCACGGCTGGGGTAGTTTTGGGGCCGTGACAATTTGGTATCAGAGCCTAGGCTACATAGAACTCACCGATCATGAGCAGGTTTAGTAGATTCATGCGGATCGGTACGGAGACGTCTCTACTTATCTTCAAGAGGCTGCAGAACCCTTAGGAAATATCTCACATTCTTGAATTCTTGTCGTGCGAATCCATTTATTCAGCCAAAAGCGTAACTCTTTGAATTCCTTTCATGTATTCGAATGCGCACGTGAGCGCTCTGTATCAGTTGTGCATCGACGGCTTATGATTTCCATGGGTGAGATGTGATTTTTATCATGTTGATAATGGGCCAGTATGTAGGACTTGAGGCCGAATTTTGTCTGTGGCTTGAGTGCTGAGTTTTGTTTGTGTGAGCACGTGCATTTGGGGACTTATATGTCCATTTGTGTCCTTATTGATGGGATTTTTTGACTAGATGAATACGGGGTGAGTGTGATTTTATGGTTAGATGTGTTCAGGTTGTTTGATTGTGACAAAAAGAATTGGCGGGAGATGTAGCAAGAACCATTGAGTATTTGACTTATGTCTTGAGTTAGTATATGGCCTCGAGTTGTGAGTGTATTGAAGGACCTCTCGTGTAGTTTAGTTGTAGAGTGAAGTGGACCTTCCTGTTGTGTTCTGAGTTCCTGGTGATGTCTTTTGGGCTGAGCAATGCCCCAGCAGCGTTCATGTATTTGATTAACAATGTATTCCAGCCGTATTTGTACTTCTTCTTTAGTGTATTCATTGATGGCATCCTAGTGTACTCACGTAGCCAGGGGAAGAATACTCAGCATTTGAGGATGGTATTATAAGGATTCAGGGAGGAGAAGCTATATGCAAAGTTCTCCATGTGTGAATTTTGGCTTAGTTCAGTAGCATTCTTGGGACACGTGATGTCTAGTGAGGGTATCCACGTGGTCAGACGAGTGTGGGTAGAGCTTCCAAAAGATCAAGATTTCTTTGACCACAGTTCCAGTGTTAGTTTTGTCATCAGCTTCAGGTTCTTATATCGCGTATTGTGATGCCTCGAGGGTAGGCGTTGGTTGTGTTTATATGCAGAAGGATAAAGTGATTGCGTAATAGCTACTATTTTTGGAAGGGTATAGAGAGAGATCGGTTTGAGACTAAGCAGGTGGGGCTATTTCTCGCGGGGTGCCTTGAGGTTGTGTGATCCTTAGGTGTCTTTGTAGCAAGTCCTCTGTTATCAGTAATTGATATATGTTGCAATTTGAGTATCGCTTGTGGGAGTTGGCAGGACCATTACAATGGTGAATGCGAGATTTGCATACGATTTGAGATATTAGATGGTTTGTGTCATATGAGCTTATGAAGGATTTAGTTGAATCTCACTGCAGTATGGTGGCAGTGATAGCTTATGGGCATTGTGAGTTATTATTTGTCTTGATCGTTGGCTTTGAGCCAAGTGGGGGAGTTTTTTAATGATATGTTGATTGCACGATTATGTGTTGTATTGGTTTCGGTTTGAGGTATATTGGTGAATCAGTTATGACTTGCAGAGGTGGAGTTTGGGAATGACTCGAGTAATGGATATTCTTCGATACAAGTTGTAATATAATCTATGGGTAGATGGGTTTATTGAATGATTGAGTTGTAATTGTAAGAGGTGTAGTGTGTGCTGTGAATGAATTTTGTTGTTTCTTCATGTGTGTGGATTACTTCCTAGTATGTTGGTGTGCAAACGGGGCCAGGTCGTTCTGTCTTCTTGATTAGTGTAATTGAGAATTGCGTATAGTGGAAGACTCTCAAGAATGGTTCTGATGGATTCAGGGTTATATGTAGCAAATGAGGATCTTCAAGGTGTGTATTGGGCTAGAACAGAGATTTACGTGGAGGGTGTCAAGGCTTGTGGCATTTCTACGTTATCATGGATTCTACATATCTATATCAGAAAAAATGAAGGTAATGACTTAGATTCGCAAGAAGTCTCTTCAGGGTAAATACTTTAATTGTGGTACTTTTAGGGATATTTGAGAGAATATTTAGCGGCTTACGAGCCTTAGACGGTATGGTGTTATGATTGGGTCTCGTGTGGTGAATCTGGGTTGAGAATTGCGATATTATGGCAAGGAGAGGTATCAATTCGAATGTAATTCAGAAGGAACTTGGATTAATAGGACATCTTGGTAGTAGGTCGGATCGGCATGGTAAGGGGTATGATTAGTCCTTTGGGTGATTATGAGGTAGTGAGTTTCTACATGTGTTTCTTGGCAATGCTCTCGGGTTTTTGGTGACGTGCGTAGGCTGGTTGAGTTAGAAAGATTCAGTCATGTCGGTTTGGTGTCGTACAAATGGGATTCAGAGAGTTTTTTATGTTTTCTACTACGGTTAGAGATGTGTATTTTCTGCTGGCGTGAGGAGCATGTGATGTATAGTGATTTTGCTTCTAGATGGGATCAAATGTAAATTTCTTGGCTAGTTGGGTACGTAGTTGCTTGTGGCTCAGAGGGGATTATGAAGTTCTCACATTTACCATAGGATGGCATGGTGTATGCGGTATGTCGTGTAAAGTTGCGATTTGTGTGTATGAGGTCTCGGTTCAGTTATGGAAGGAATGTCATAAATTCTTAGGCAGCATGGGCAGTTTCAGATGACTAGGTAAATGATATCACTAGTTGGTGCGGCTCGATGAGGGTATACATTTCAGAAAGGGCAATGTGTTTGAGTTAAAGGTGCTTCATTGGTATTGTAGCGCTCTCTTGTTGGATCGACTGTTGATATTCAAGTTTGCTTGGTGGCACAGAAGAATTATAGGGGTATCTCTCGTGGAATGACTGAGTATTAGAGGTGTGTTACGTATTCGACGTGGAGTTGGGATCGGATATGGTGATTCGTGCGCTTCATGGACTTCGAGACTGAGAGTTCTCATAAACAGGTTATTTTGTGGTTGTGGACTATGAAGATGCGAGCAAAGCTAGTCAGATGTTAGTATGGACCATGATTCAGTCTTTGTGGAATCTCGGAGAGTTGTCTACCTATTGTGGGTGACCAGAGTTGATTTAGGGATCATTTGTAGGCCCAGTATGGGTGTGTGTGTTCTGCACCGGGTCAAAATTGTTGACTCCGAATTGCTATTGTTGAGGGATATACCATTCGATTGTAATTGAGTTTATTCGCGTTCTGGAGTGATCTATGAGTTAACCTTCGGTGTTGCCGGGAGTTGTGATTGTTGGTTATATGCACATATTGTGCGGATCTATTTGGGCTTTATAGAGGGATTTGAGTAACGTAAGTAATTGGGTATTGCTGGATTGAGACGTATTGGTTATGTTCTTTCGGGTTCGTGTGGCATGGTATCGTCTGATTTTCCTGTGGTTATGGCAATGCACTTTGAGTACTTGATATCGGATTGCGCATGATCATTGATTGTGAGGCAAGGTGGCTTGGAGTATTTCATGTGAACCATCGTTTGGATGGGATCACGCATTGCAGCGGAGTTATGTAGAGGTATGACCCTTAGTGTCAGATTCGTGTGTTTTGGTTTTTCGGTGTGTGTTAGGGTCTTAGCGTGGTGTTGTGATGTACTTGTTAAGATGGCGGGATAGTCCGCTCGTGTGAATCTTTTCTATGATTTGAGTATGTTGGAATGTTGCTATTGGGTGCACGAGTTGCACAAGTTATGGCTTTGGATTGTATTGATGTGTCGTGTCATCAGAGTGGTCGTGTTGGAGGATAAGAGGTCATTGGACCTAGAGTGAATACTATCAGAATTTATTACATCATGGTTGGAAGGATAATATCGGAAGTCGGCTTAGAAATCTACTATAGCTCATGTCGAAAAGAAAGGGGGAGCTTCATGTCTGGCTGATCGGACGAATGGTTACTAGTTTCTGTGTGTTTCTTTCAACATTGGAAGTATATGGAAGTGTTAGAATGAGGCTTTGCTTGATAAGAGGTTATTTACCGGTATTGGGATTTACTGCTATGAGCGTTAGAGTCATGCGGTATATCATGGGATTACATTTTGGGTTACGGATATGGCTTGATGCAGCGTGTTCAGACTTATTCATATATAGATGTACAATTTTGATCTTATAGATTATTTCAGAAGTGGAAATTTGGTTCTAAGGTTTACGGGTTAGGTTGGATTGCGGAATTTCAGCTATGTTGTGTTGTTGGACCTATATGGGATCGGGCGATGTGGGATCACCCCCGGGTATGTGTGTGGTAAGGTTATTTGCGATTTTTGATGGCTTCAAGAACAACTCTTGGCACGTTCGAGGACGAACGTATGTTTAAGTGGGGGAGAATGTAATGACCCGGCCGGTCATCCAAAAGATTAGCCCCGTTTTCCCCATTTCTGCTTCGTTTTGTAATGTCTAACTCATTTATGTTGTATTAGGTCGATCGGATCGGGTTCGGAGTGGTCGTGGTGTGAAATGAGACACTTAGTCTCCTAAGATGGTTTAATAGTTGGAAAAGTCAACCGGAAGTTGACTTATGGGTAAATGATCTCGGAATATAGTTTTTATGGCTCGGATAGCTTCGTTAGGTGATTTGGGACTTAGGAGTGTGTTCGAAATATTGTTCGAAGGTCCAGAGTAAAATTAGGCTTGAATTGGCGAAATTGGATTTTTTGACGATTTCCGATCGGCAGTGAAAAATAAGCTATCAGGGTCAGAATGGAGTTCCAAAAGTTGGAACAAGTTCGTAGTGTCATTTTGGATGTGTGTGCAAATTTTCAGGTCATTCAGACGTGGTTTGGGTGGTTTCGGCATCGTTGGCGAGTTTTCAGAAGTTTAGAAATCCTTAGGCTTGAATTTTGGATTTAATTTTGTGTTTTGATGTTATTTTTAGTGTTCCGAGGGTTCGACTAAGTTTGAATATTGATATAGGACTTGTTAGTACTTTTGGTTGAGGTCCCGAGGGCATCAGGATGATTTTTGGATGGCTAACGAAAGTTAAAAGCTGGGAAAATGCAGCAAATTGGCTGCTGGTGCAGGCCTTCTGGTGTGGACGCACCTACGGACGGGGATCCGCAGGTGCGAAGGAACAGGTGTGGGCGACTATGCGCAGATGCGAAAATAGGGAGCCTGGCCTGGGAGCGCAGGTGCGGAGGTTGGCTCGCACCTGCGAGACCGCAGGTGCTATATGTTGGCCGCAGATGCGGATATTGAGAAATAAGTGGAATCCTCACCTGCGATGCTTTTTCCGCAGGTACGGAGTTGCAGAAGCGGATATTTGGACCGTAGATGTTGTTTTGTTGGGCAGAGTGTATAAATTAAACCCTTCGCGAATTTTGGGTTATTCTTCACCATTTTTGTTCGGACTTGGAGCTTTTGAGGGATTTTGAAGAAGGATTCAGGGGGAAACACATTGAGGTAATAATTTTGAACCTAATACTCGATTCTATGGTGATCTTCAATTAATTGAGCATGTAGTTTGTGGGATTTAATGGTAAGAATTGAAGGGTTAGGTCTTGGAAATTTGAAGGTTTGATTTGGGGATTTGAGGGGTCATATGAGATCAGATTTTGATGAATTTGGTATGTATAGACTCATGAGTGAGTAAGGATTTCAGTCTTGTAAATTTTGTCGGATTCCGAGACGTGGGCCCGGGGGTCGGGTTTGGCCAATTTCGGGATTTGTGATGTAATTTGAAAATTTTGATGTGGACCTCATTCCTTTAGCATATATTAATGATATAATACTGATTTTGGTTAGATTCGGGGCGATTTGAGGCCGAGTCGAGCGACAAGGGCATCGTGGAGTAGACTTTCATCCGGTTTGAGGTAAGTAATGTCTGTAAATCTCGTCCTGAGGATATGAAACCCCGGACTTCACACTGTATCACTATTTTGGAGTGGCGCACATGCTAGATGACGAGTGTGTGGTGTACACTGATGGGGATTGTGACTTGGTCCGTCCCGTAGCAAGTATTAAGTTGAGTATTTGATTATAAACCATATGATATTTCATGTTTAAATATTATTACTATGTTTTGGGCGGAATGTCGTATTTGGGCCTCGTGCCATGTGTTTGGACCCCTTTGGGGATTTTTACTGCTATTCCTCGTTGTGTTGACTTATGATTTACACTCAATCATATTATGCTTAACTGATTTCGAACTCAGTCTCAT
>ML246019.1:0-22872 GCA_005239495.1 Nicotiana undulata | reverse complement strand
CCGCCACTCCCCCCTCCCCCCACTCCCGCACAAGATTTTTCTTTTTTTATACTTTTTTTGTAATTTTTAATTTTTTTTTTCCTGTACCCCCACCTCAACCCCTTTCCCCCACCCCCTCCCCGGGAAAAAATATTTTTTTAAAATATATTTTCAGTTTTACTTTTTTCATCTTTCGGCTTACAGGTTTAAAATTTTACAAGTTCCAAAGTTATGAGTTCGGAGGTTTATGTGTTTCAAAGTTTACGGGTTCGAAATTTCGCGGTTTCGAAAGTTTTGCGGTTCAGAAGTTTATGAAATTTGTGGGTTCGGAAAGTTGTTGGTTCGAAAGTTTATGGCTTCATGTTTATTGTATCAAAATTATTTATGAATACTCTTGAAAAAATATTTTCCTTGACTTGCGTACCAAACACCGGAAAATGAATAAGATTACTACTTGTTTTCCAAGAAAATATTTTCTTGGAAAACATTTTCCGTCATACCAAACACACCCTTATTATTTTTAATTTCTTCTAAAATATGATGTCTATTTGTTCCAACGGCATTTTTTTTTTTGGCCGAATTTGTAAAACGTTTTGTAGGAACTGCACCTTTTAGCCAAAAAAACTTTTAGCAAAAATAATCGAGTACCAGTTGTGTATATGTCCTGTTTTTTTTCTTTATTATAATGTCTATTTATTTTATTTTAATTATGTATTTTTATTTTCGAGTCAAATCAATAAAAAAAAAATTGGCTACAACTCCATTATTTTTTACCAAATAAAAAAAGTATAGCCAAAATAATGAACTTGCGATTGTACATTGTTTTTATTTCTTTTTTTTTTATGCAATGACTATTTATTTCAACGGTGTATTTTTACCTTTTCCGGTAGAGTGTATATATATATATATATATATATATATATATATATATATATATATATATATATATATATATATATATATATAATTTAGAGCTATATAAAAAATTATAGCGAAAATAATAAAGTTCAAACTACATTTTTTTAATAACTTTTTAGATGCCTAAACTATTTATTTCAATTGTATAGAACTTTATTTTCAGGTCAAATTCAAAAAAGAATAACTAAAACTTTCTTATTTTTAGCCAAATAAAAAAATTAGCCTAAATAATATAGTTCTAGCCAAGTTTTATTATAAGTTTTATTCGAAAAATATTATCTAAAAAAGTAACATACTTAAGAAGGTAAAAAATATATTTTATTTTTAAAAAATGCCACGTAGACAAAAAATTCACGTGGCAAGCGAGTGCATGCATAACTGCTGTCGAATAATCAAGTATAGGAGAGTAATTAAGACCATAAATAGTTCAAGAATATAATCAATAATGCATGCCAAGAAAACTACTTGGAAATTCTAAGAAACTAAAATAACTACCCTAGAACAATTATTTATTTTTATCAAATAAACCTAAGAGAGCCTAAAGATAATAACCTAAAGAAAATTATATGATCAATAAGATATTGACATATTCCTACAATAAGTTTTGATTTATGTTAATCATAACTTCTTAAGTAAAGTTTGTGTATTAACAGAGTTCCAGAAATACATTTAGCTTGAAGATTTTTTTTATATTTTCAAACTCTTAATGTGAAAATAAAATAAATAAATTAAATTAAATGAGAAATTTTTGGAATCAACTTTTACTAGTAATCTATCCATTTATATGAATATATAATATATAGTTTATTTTAATGCGATAGCTATTTATCTCTAATTTAAATCCTTTGCTAGATTAAATCAATTATAGACTTCAACTAATATACAAGTGTTTTTAACCAAATATTTTAATCATAAAATCGATAATGTATTAAATACAAAAATATATTTTTCCTGTATTAAATACAACAACATTTCCCTAATTTCTATGCCTATACATATCAAACAGCACCATTAAATAGGTTCACCCTAAACTACAAAAAAGTTACAATCCCCTCCAAGATATATGTACAATAACTACACCTCAGTTTCAACAAAGTTGGGGTCGGTTATATGAATCGTCAACTATCACATTCCCCAAGACACCTATAACAACAACAACAAACCCAGTATGATTCCAACAGGTGGGGTCTGGGGAGGGTATAGTCTGTACGCAGACGTTACCCCTACCTAATGCATACTAACATCTAAAAGAAACTGAACCAATGTACATAGCTGCGATTTTTCAGCTATAAAGCAGAGATGTATGCCACATCTTTCAGTACTTGTCCTTCTACATTCCGAGTATTGCATGTAACGCATTCAGGATTTTCATCCGTTTGAAGTTTGAACTTGTGTAGTCCGATGCTGTAGGCGACAATGCTACTGCAAATTTCCTAGGCTTCTGACGTTTTGTCCTATAGAACTTATGTAACTGTAACGATCATGGACTACTTGCTAGCGCCAGTGCAAGAACGAAACAAAGCTCTCACGTTTCATCGGAATACAAGTCCGAGCAATCATCCTCGCATAAAAGCTTCATGCATGTTCAGATAACAAAACATACCATTTCGTCCAAAGGGTTTCAGCGTCACCAGTTCCTCAGTTAAAGAAATAGGGCGACTCGAGAACTTCCCTTAAATTGAAATCACCTCGTTTTGGTAGAGGAGGAAATGTTAATGCTGGATATGACTTCTGGAAGCTTTCGAGCAACTGCAAACAAGATATCATGTATAACAGAAAAGCAGTTTGAGATATAGAAGCGGAAGTAATATCGGGGAGCTCTTGAAAGACGGTTCAGCTAGAAAGGAAACTTCAGTTTAAAATACTTACATCTTCAAGAATAGGCATAGTGTACAGCTCCACAAACTTTTCGCGGAGTATCCTGTTCATCTGGTCGACATCACATGCATGAGTCCAGAAGGAATCATGTACCCCTACAAGGTTGGGAATTTGATAAATATTCTCAATTTGAAAGAAAAAATTGTATCAAACAAGATCAACAACAACAAACAAACCCAGTATGATCCCAACATGTGGGGTCCCCACCTGGGGAGGATAGTCTAGTCTGTACGCAGATCTTACCCCTACCTAATGCAGGTAGAGAGGTTGTTCCCAATAGACCCTCGGCTCAGGAAGGGAAAGAAGAAGAAGACCAATACGAAGAAGAAGATCAATACTTGAAAAAATAGCAAGTAAATGAACTCTAACCTAAGTTTTAAAAATAGTTCAGAAACTTGAGCGATAGCTCTAATGAAGCCAGAAAAAAGCAACCAACGTAAGACTTACACATTTCTCTCGAGCAAAGCAAACTCAACATCAAGATATTTCTGAAACAAAAGTCCCACCGTACTGAAGTTTACTGAAAACGGAATCTTTCTTCACCCAAACGACTTAAATTTAGGAAACCGTTTCATTTGGCTGTTTCACAATTGAGTTTTAGTTTAGAAGCATAATTTCCACTTCCGTAGGGTTCGAGCCGTGGAAACAGCCTCTTGCAGAAATGCAGGGGAAGGCTGCGTACGATAGACCCTTGTGGTCCGGCCCTTCCCCGGACCCCGCGCATAGCGGGAGCTTAGTGCACCGGGCTGCCCTTTTTATGTTGTATGTAGGAATGCATAATGAGCATATAAGTGGTCAAAAGCTCAATTATATATTAGTTATTATTAGAAAGAAAGGGCAGCAAACCTGCAAACTGTAGTCCAGCATCCCTACAAGCAACAGCAGTCATCATCATATGCGAACCATCCAGTGAGTGCACGAAATTTGGAGGAAAAGCAGTTCTCTGTTTCCGGACCTCAACCTAGGGTTCACAACGTAGCAATAAAATAGGCATCACACGTACATATGAAATCTTGACAAAGAAAGAAAACACATTCATAAGAAGTATTACTTACTGCATCACCCTCACGCTGCAAAGCCAAAACTTGAAGAGAAGTTCTTATCTGCACATGTACGGAGTAAAGTATTAGTACGAATAAAGACGTTGCATGAGTGACTTGAAATTCATGGCCTATTTTTCTGAAGAGGACAGAAGGAGAAACTTGCAAATACTTCGCCTGTCGAACAGAAAAATGTTTTGTTTCTTCATTCAAGGCATATCATGCAGTTGAAAAAGGATCATTATGTAAGCCAATTTCTTATATCACGCGAATTATTCAGTCATGCCTCCTCTCCTCTGATTTACGCAAAATCTTATGAAGCAAACTCCTACTATTTTAACCGTTATAATGGGCGACTTTATTAGTAGTGATAACATGCTAATCAATTTGCAAAACAATATAAGAATCCCCTCGAATTAAAAAGCAACAACAACAACAACAACCCAGTATAATCCCACAAGTGGGATCTGGGGAGGGTAGTGTGTACGCAGACCTTACCCCTACCCTAGGGTAGAGAGGCGGTTTCCAAAAGACCCTCGGCATCCTTCCCTCCAAGAATTCCCCACCTTGCTCTTGGTGTGACTCGAACTCGCAACCTCTTGGTTGGAAGCGGAGGGTGCTTACCATCAGAGCAACCCACCTCGAATTAAAAAAATAAAATAAAAAACTTTTCAAGGGACAGACTTGGAACTTGAATAAAAAACACACTTACAACATGCCGCTGAGTTTTAAAGTAAGGCTGCACAACAGGGAGCCCCAGTGGTGTCGTCCATCGTACTGGCTGATTTTCTGAAGCAATCACCTGTTAAATGTCTCTAGTTAAACTTTTGAAGTTAAAGCAAACAAGGTTTACCATTACCCTATTAGTAGTTAGTAGTATTATCCAATAAAAATATTAACTAGATAGTCAAGAAAATACTTCTAAAAAAGAATTAAGGGAGGGGGAGGGTGCATGGTAGGTGCAAGTGGTATGGACCTTAGCACAGTCACCAAGCCAAGTCATTGTGCCACGTGCCGCTTGAAATAACTCCCCCAAAGCAGCTAATGTCACCTGAGGAGAAGCACGTGAACAAATATAAACATAAAGCTGAATCAGCTAGTCTTCTCACTACCAATGGTTTGGTTAGTCCTGTAACAGCCTTGGCAACAACAACAACAACAACTACCCAGTAAAATCCCACAAAGTGGGGTCTGGGGAGCGTAATGCGTACGCAGACCTTACCCCTACCCCGATAGGGAAGAGAGGTTGTTTCCAATAGACCCTCGGCTCAGGAAGCCTTGGCAAAAGCTTTTAGGAATTTTTTTTTTTCTTTCGATAAAGTAAGCTCTTACGGCCAATTTTTCATGGTCAATGGCATGGGTGAAAAAGATTAAAACACCATGATATCCCGTTAATGAAGGCAAGAGACATAGGAATAAATGTCTATCTCGTCTTACGGATTCAGTCATGTAAGAATCAGCGATGTCCATACGAGGTATGTGTTGATTAAATCAGTAGCAACAATTTATTAGAGAAGCAAAACAAGTAGATTCAGTGACCTACGTTAAGAAACCAGCGAGTAGCTTCCTATAGTATTAGATAATCAGTGCTTACTTTAGCAGCATAGCAAGATGCAGTAAATAGCAGCCTATCGTCATCGATAAGACCCTTCTCCTCCAATCTTCTTTTGATTTGCTCACGTGCTCCGACGTAGGTAACACCATATACTGAGGTCATTACTGTCTGCTTCACCAATTTCCTGTCAACCTGAAAGTCCCGACAACACCAAGTATTTTTAATTGGTAACATTAAAAAAAACTAGAAGCAACAGGCCTAGAAACCTGAACTTAAATGAGAGATGATAATGATAATAAGATAGAAAGACAGATAACCAAATGAAAACCTGGTCAATTAAGAGTTTGGCTAGTAAAGCATTAGGATCAGTTGCAGGGTCCTTGACACTATCTCCTCTGATAATATGATCGACCCTGTAATCAATAGTTGTTTTCAACAATCATTAGAGGAAAGAAAATGCAAAAAAAAAATCACGAATATATTGGTGGTTTAACATGATCACGATTACTTTGTTTGTTACTCTTTTTTCTTTCTGGGGTAGATAACTGTAACACAGTTGATATAGGTTATGACAATAAAAATACAAATAATGAACGCTAAAAAGTTGTAGCCTTCCGAAAAATCATATGCTCCACATGCAGACGATAGATCCCTCGGTCAAAATATCAGAACAAAAACTTAACTTAAATTTCACAAAAGGGAGCTTAGTTTTGAGCTGTAACTTAAGAATGGATTTTAATCAGTCTAATATACCTCAGAGCGATTTCAGTATAAACATCAGCTGGTTTCTCTGCAGCAACTAAGTTGACGGCTGCGGCCTCCATCTGTTAAAAATCGCACAACCTCATTGAACAAGCTAAAGTTCACTAATCAGAAGAAAAATGAGTCAACATAGGTTAAAAAAATCACGGAGACAAAATAGAACAGCAGACATACACTATCTCTCCCCAGAGCAGCATAGTGTTGTAGGCCATTGCATGAACCATCCTACAACAGAACAAAGAGAACGTTGTTAACATGAACAAAATAGAGAAGTTAAATCAGTTTAAAGCAAGCAAAGTCACGCCAGAAACAAAAAACAAAAGAAGAATGTCAATTTTCTGCTGAGTCAAAGTAATCATTGCGCACAGCATACTCTTTCCCCATATACTGTTTCAAAAGTCAATGAGAACAAAACAAAGCTTGAAACTTTGAGCCAATGTTGGAAACTAAAAGAGAAGGTAAATGTTCTTCTATCATATCATTCGATAGAAATGTTTCAACTTATTTTACTTATCTTTATTTTGTTCACATATTAAATTTTTTACATTCTTTAACCACCAAACCAAACAGATAAAATGGAGTTGAACAGAAGACAAAAAATGTAAAGATGTAAGTATTCGACCTGATGAATAGGCAGATGGGAGATGACAGTATGCGGTGACGAGCTTTTTAAAGCTTCTGATAGGTTAATGCAAGCTGCTAAGCACTGAAAAGGATCCTCAGCATTTAACCACCATCGATTTCCATTTAGAGGATTGTTTGCTGAATCTAATATGTCATCAATGTGGTTTTCTACAAATGCAAGGCGTGCATCGTAGCAGAGCTTCTCTACTCCCCCTGCATAAAGACTTGCTAAATGTATTTTCAGCCAACGCAATCCTGACTTCCCTAGTGGTCGTCCTTCCGCAAATTCAAGGATTCCTCGACAGAGATCGGAGCTCAAGTGATTCAAATGAGGATGCATAGGGTATGCACGTCCTCGAAAATCAAGATTGTGAGGATAATAAAATCCTTCCTCATCTTTCAATTTCCGAGCAACCTAGTCCAAAGAAAGCCTGCTCAAAATTTACTCCTAAATAAATAAGCAAAAACAAAGGAAGAAGAGTTCCAAAAAAAGTAGACTAACTGAAAGCTTGAGCTCTGTGTCACATCTTTGGGAATGCAACTCTTGGTTGATTTTCTTGGATTTTCTCACTTTCCATTTCCACTTTTTCACTTCCATTATATCATCGGAGTTGCTCAACTCCGGTATGGGAACCTACAAATAAACAATTTCTTGTAATGAAACTCAACCTACAAAGAACACCTGGTATTTGAAATGGCATTACCACCTGAATTTCTTTACAGAAACCATCATCTCAACAGCTAAGAGGACCGAACATATTAAGAAGAATAGATAACACGCTAAGCATATGAAACTTATGAAGTGTAGAATAACTTTTTTGGATACTTATACGGGACAGAAATTTCCAGATAAACTTTTAGACTCAGCCACATAAGATTAAATGGAATTTTAGCATAATGGTATTGACAAATATTGTAATTCGTGTCGTATCTCCTCATAAGACGGTAAGACAAAATTCAGATACTTATAACTAGAACCTAAAAAACAAACAAAAATAGTTTTTCTCATTTTTCGATAAAGTAGCATCAGAAGTGTTTCTTACATCTTTGCGATCCACTAGGCCAGCAATATTTCCTCCTCCAGCCCAAATACTCTCAACCACATTTAGTATCCTTTTATTCACTCTCCATTTAGTGCTTCCTAAGGTATCCAAGGCCTGCATGAGTGCGGAAAAAATTAATACACAGGTCAAAAAGCGCTGTCTATTAGAGCACAATCTGAAGCAGGTTAATTATCAGCAGCCCCAAGATGGATTTAGTGAATCACTGTTGGAACTACGATGAACAAATTTTACAATTAAATAAGAGAATGAAAAGAGTCAATTCAGTTGAGCACAAGTCGCAGCATCACTTTGCACAACTCGGTTGGAGCACTAAGAATCAAACTGTCACCTCATAAACTTGCTGCATTTGTTTCGTGGGAACACTTCTTACAGCATCTTGTTGCCTCCTAGATCCATGAGTGCGCATCAAATAGGAGGGCAGGAATAAGTATCCGCCTTTGTCATACCTGAGATAAATATTGCCAGATAGTTAAGTCCCGATAAAATTTCTCTTGAATGCAGACCTGATCATATTCTAAGACAGATAAAACCTCTTAACTACAACTAAAACCTAAACAAAGGATCGCTGAGACATTATCGCTAAAAGCTGAAAAAGAATTATACCCTCTCCACTTTTTGGGTGGCACCAGCATAGGCACATAAGGAATCATCATCTGTTTAACCTGCAATAAATAAATATTAGAAACCTGAAGCACAATGTCACATCATTAAAGGCATAAGTCATTAAACTGCCAAGTAATCTCTGATTTTTCTTTTTTCGGCAGACCTAAATAAGAAATTCTTTGTTCTTTCTCCCTGGAAGCTGCGCAGTAAACTTGTATTTTTGGCTTTTGTAAACTTTTTAAGCTCCTAGGAAATGGATGTGAAGGTGTGACACCAGCATTCATTTTCATGCAACAAGGGCAATATCGTAGTTTCAAGTCAAATTCATCTTTCCACACAAGTTATGTTATTTTTAAGTTCAAAACCCTTTCACTGGCAAAGAGAACATATGCTATCACTTTAACAAGTAAAAGGAACAGAATCCAGCAAGACTTTCTAGCTTATATACAACCAAAAGGGCTGCAGTACGACTCCTGTTTTGAAGGGTGGCTAAAGTTATACTATAAAATAAACTAACTGAATACTTATAGAGTCAGTGAAATATGGATATGATAAAAACAAAAGAAGTTTGAATAACTTACTGTTCTGTCAACTCCCGCAACAACCAATGGATCACATTCGATGACACCATACTTCTTGACAATGTTCTTCCTACAAGAACAACAAACAATTTTGTGAAAGGAAAAATAAGACACGAGTCTTCTATCTGGAAGCCAACACCTAGGAGCATGCATTTTTTTAAATAAATAAAGAAGTATGATGTTATGCTCCTTTAGGATATAACTATCAGAAAAGGAAGACGTTCTTACCCCGGATCTCTTGTAGCAATTCTGAATACGTGCCTGAACGCAGGCCTAATATCAGGAGGAGTATCAGCAGACTGATCTACTGGAGGTTGCACATAAGCTGTTTCTGTTAATAATTCTAAAAGCCGGCATCCTAACTGCATGAGATTAAGAGTAGCAGCCACTAAGATAAGATTTTTACCTAAAATGTCAGCCATTAGTAGCTCTCATAGAGAACAAAGTTGATAAATAACAAACCTTAGCCTGTGTATCCCG
Source organism: Nicotiana undulata (assembly GCA_005239495.1). Lineage (NCBI taxonomy): Eukaryota > Viridiplantae > Streptophyta > Magnoliopsida > Solanales > Solanaceae > Nicotiana > Nicotiana undulata. The sequence goes on along the minus strand of ML246019.1, from coordinate 13,388 downwards.
ACCCCAAGAATCGGGTTCTTCACTTTTCATCAGCTTTCTCACCTCAACTACTCGATTCCTTTTAATCAAGCTTTTGACACGTTTCCTTAGAATCATTGTCTCCCTACTCATATCTTCTTGACTTTGAGCTCCAGTCATATGTTTCTGGAGTTTCTTTGTTTTCTCCAAGAAATTATGAATCCTAACCTGAGAAATATCATTAATGCAGTCAATTTCAAATCATTGGCATACCATTGTTTTAAAGTGAAAAGCAAATATTGCTCCCCCCCAACCCCACCCCACCCCACCCCCACCCCCTCCCTAATAGCACTTAGTACTCCAAAGAACTACACAATTCTTGGCTATGTTAATTCCCTAAAGAGGCAAATACTATTTAAAGAGTTTGGCACGATAAGACACGGTTTAATTTGTACAAAACTAGCTAATAAGAAGCAAATCAAGGAGTTAGAGGGAAGCACATACGTTAAAAACAAATGGTTTTGGCAGGATTCCCAGCATTGAGCAGCGCAACTTGAGCCACTCAACACCTTCATAACCAACTGAAAGGTGAACGGAGAGCCATTAAAGTAGCAGGCGATAAATTTTAATCAGAAGCGACAGATACTTCCAGCCTTTCTTATTCATATAACAGGATGATGATGTATTCGAGTTGTGAAAAGCATCTCTTTAGTTACTTTTACAGCATACTTCCATTACAAAAAAATCCGTAAAGCACATCATTTAGATGCATAATATAACATAAAGTCAGATGCATAACATAGCACAAAGTCACAAGAGAGCAATAAACAAGACCAACATTTAAAAAATGCAACACTCACTTCATTCTCGACTGCCATGCCAATCTGCACCGCAGCTTGGACGACCTGAACACACCTCTCTTCTTTACCACCCATCATCAACAATCCCATCAACTTATGCATCACAATCACAGCCATTTTATCAGCAGGTAAAGAATCAATATGTGGCGCAAACGCCGCCCTATGTTTCACGGTCGTCTCCGCATTCTGCTCCTTCTCTATAGCTTGTCTCAATGGCTCAAACCAACCCAATAACAGCTTTTTAACATAAGGCAAATTGGGTGCTAGTTTCTTCTCACACATTTCCCTCTCCAACTCCCTATATTCCTCCACCATTTGCTCCCAAGCCTCAGTTTCCGCTTTTATTTGTCTCCTCCTCAACATAGCATACCTTCTCCTTCTCTCAATTTCCCTAAATTCCCTTCTCACCCCTTGAACCTGATGAAAATCATATACTATATAAGTAAACGAACACAAAAACAAATCAATGATCTATTTAATGCAAATCTTTATTAAATTGAATAAACAACCGTTTATAATAAATATTACTCCCTCCATCCCATTTTATATGACAGGGCATGGAGTTTAAGGTAGATAGACTTTTGAAGCTTGTGGTCTAAAACAAGACATACATAACTGTGTGGCCATAAATAATCTCATTATACGACAATAACAAATCCAATGTAATCCTACAAGTGGGGTCTGAAGAGGGTAGTGTATACGCAACCTTACCCCTACCTTGCGAAGGTAGAGAGGTTGTTTCCTATATACCCTCGGCTCAAGCAAAACACAGTCATCAATCATCTCATTATAGGTAAACTATATTTGTGTAGCTATAAATCATCTCATTAAAGGTAAAACGGGAAGTTTAAAGTTAAATAATTTCTAAATGTATCACAATATCATTCTTTTTTTGGACAAACTAAACTCAAAGTTCATCACACAAATTGAGACGAAAGAAATATATCTAAATGCATAGTTAGTACTAGGATCTATCTAAACAGTACCTATCTAGCTCTAACAACAACAACAACAACATACCCAGTAAAATCTCACTAGTGGGGTCTGGGGGAGAGTAGAGTTACGCAAACCTTATCCCTACCCCGAAAAGTGTAGAGAGGATGTTTCCGGGAGACTCTCGGGTCAATCCCTACCCCTACCCCTATCTGGCTCTAACAAACAAACTATTCATAAAAATAGCGCGACGGAGACATTTGTGTGGCTATATTTCATCTCAATAAGGATAAAATGAGAATTTTAACATTAAATTATTTCTAAATATAGAAAGGTGACATTTTTGGAACATACTAAAAAGGAAATTGTGACACATAAATTGGTACAAAGGTAGCATATCTAAAAGCATGGTTAATAGTATATATCGGAACAGTACCTGTTTAGCTCTAACAAACAAACTATTCATAAAAAGTGAAGAAACCCAAGGTGGGTCTTGAATAAAAACTCTTTTATTTGATTCTTTATTCAAAAACCCATTTGGGATTTTCTGTAAATTCACCAATTCTTCAAGATTTTCATCAGTGGATACACACACAGTTGTTTGGGACTGAATATTATTATTAATTGGCATATGAATTACAGGTAATTTAAGAGTTTTTGGAAATGATGAAGTGGAAAGTGATGAACTTTGAGATAATTTTCCAAATTCTTGATTGTGAATGACATAAAAATTGAATCTTTTTGGGAGTTTTTGAGTTCTCCATGGAGATGTTGGACTTGGAGAGTAAGAAGCTGTGGAAGCCAGCTTTAATGGTGGGTGGGTGGGTGGGGAGGGGGGGGGGTAAGGAGAAGAGAAAGAAGATAAGGTATAATGGAAGGGAAATGGAAGAAGATGAAGTGAGTGAAATTTACAAAAACAAAAACCTCTGCTAAAACCCTGAGGTTCTATGGCTAGTTGTAGGGATATGATATTTTTGCAACTTCTTGCAATTTGTGTATGCTCCTTTTGTCTTCTTCCTATATATGTGGCCAGAAAAAAATTAATATCTCAAATAATTTAATTTAAAAAAACAAGAAAATAGAAAAAGGTAAAAAAAAATTGATAAGCATGGTGTCCGGGGCGAGTTTGCGCACGCCTCGACTAATTCCACGGGATACCTGTCATCTTCTACTAGCAACATGTATCAGGTAATTCTATCCATCAAAGCTTGAATAGATGGAACTAGGGGTGTACATTAGAACGGGTTAAAAACCGAACCAAACCAACTATATCAGTTTTGGATTGGTTCGGTTTTGTCGAGTTCTTCGGATTTTATTATTACATGAGTATTATTTCAATCTTATGTTATTAAATTTTTTATAAGTAAATATTTGTTTAGTAAAAATTGCCAAACATATGATCTATTAACATATTTTTATGGGAGAATTTTCTTAGTAATATATGATAGTTAATTTTTTAGTTGCCTGACAATAATTTTTCGTTGATGTACACTATCAAGGTTAACTGAAATTTAATAATTAAACATAAAATTGATATGACACCTATATAATGATATGTTCTATTTAATTTTAAATTATCGAAATACCACTTCAAGTTCGAAAAATATATATATATATATATATATATATATATATATATATATATATATAAGAATTTAATAGATCTTGATATATGATATAGAAGAACAAAAAGATTGACGCATTTCGCCAATACTTAATAAAAAGTTATCATACAACAACCCATTATTTAAAGTTAATAAAAATAAAATAATTCATATTTAACTAAATATTATATATCGCATAAGAGAATCGCAAATATTTTTTTGGTAATAACTGTGAAATTAGCATTAAGAAGCAACTTTCCAATACACCTATAGAGCACTTAGGAAAGTAGCCACCTTCTAGGAAGGGTGCTATATCTCATTAAGCCTCGGACAGTCAAATATTAATTACAAATTGGGGTTTGGTATGGTGTGATAATGTACTCAAATAATCGGTAGAAAATAGTCCTAATTATAGATATTGGTATCAAATAGCCCATTAATGTATATCACAATAATAATATATATATCAAAATGTGTATAACAACTTTATTTTTCTTCTTTTTTATATATTAAAATATATATTAAAATTTTATTTTTCTTGTTTATTATCTAAAATGTAAAATGATAAATAAAATTAATTAAAATTTATTTTTATCTCTATATCATGTATGTCATAACGAAGATAATTGTATCATTTATATATCACAGTGTATAATACATCAAATAATATGTATACCAAATGTATATTACAAGTTTATTTTATTCTTAGTGTATATAAAAATGTATATAATTTTTTTGTATATCAAAATGTAAATAAAAGATAATATTTTTTATTCGTATATTTGATTGTATAACACATAGGTTCTTGTGCATATACACTAATATATTTGCTAGAGATATATTGATATACAAAATGAGAATTAGATAAAATATTTGTATATCGTCGTGCATAACATATTAATAATGTGTATATCAACAAAATATATTAAAAATTTATTTTGTATAACACATTTTGTATACACGACTCCACATGTGTATCCCCTATTGTATTCCGTATATATCTCTATGTACATTAGTGATATCTCATGTATATCATGTGTAGTTGTGTATATCCATAAAAATTTATGTTATGTATACGATATACAATGTAATATACACGGGCGTCCATAAAAAATTTGTGTTGTGTACACGATATACAAACTGATATACACAGATGTCCTTAAAAATGTGTCTGGATATACATTGATGTACACGATATACAACGTGATATACATATGTCGCAGTTGGATTTTTAGGTCTGATTTTTACTTGACACCGGTATAATTCACTTCTAATCTTGCTCAATTTTTGTATATAGCCTCATTTAGGTATTTTCAACCAATGTCAATCACACCCACTCGTTCAATCCAACCAAAACAAAAAGAGGAAAAACAAAGTTGAAATCTCTTAGTTTTTGCTTCTGATTTTCTCTGATGTGAAATCAACTTTACCTTTAGAATCAGTACCTCTCTTTTTCTAACACACAATGTACCTCAATCAACACTCATCCCACTGGACTCCAACCCACAAGACCAAATCATCTATATACCCGTAAGATATTTTATATCCTCCTCATGCATTCAATGGTACCTCCAACTGATACACCCGCTCTGAAAGATCTTCTATGAATCCGAAGCTATCTCTTCTATCTTTCTGACCTTACACTGCAGACTCGCTGACAACATAGAAATACTCCAAGTAACTTTCATACTCTATTGCAAAACCCAAATCTTTAGCCATATAATGAACCCGAAATCCTTAAGTACCAACCTTGAATTCTCGTATTCTCTAGAACCATTATTAAGAGTCGTCCACTATAATCCAGTCCCAATCATATAACCAAACAACTAGTGCTCCGTTAGCACATGAATACTTTAAAGAGCAACCGAATGAATCCCTTCTCGCGCACGTCACATTCTTAAAGAAATATCAAGCCTGAGCCATTCCACAACCTTCACATAAATCGATAAGGCAAAAACATAGCACATATCCATCAAATTCCCTGCTTGAATTACTCCTGATGTCCTCCTCCTCAAGTCATAACCAAATCACCAATGCATCGATAACCATAAACTGCAACGACACGGCCACACAACCCAATTATTGACGGTAGACTTCCCTACTTAGCTTTACGCTACAATCACATAAATCATGAACCCACAATGGCTTCTCCTTCTAGCTACCATGATCTCACTCAGTTACTCCGCCAAATTACTCACAAGCTTTTGTTGCACTAATCATCACACATCCTGAATTAGCAGTCCCAAATGCACAGTCAAATTCATAGCAGTCGCGCCATCTTCCCGAAATGATACAAGCTCGCATCGTAGTATATGCTCCTCGTTGGATAAAAAGTAGAACTCTTAATAGAAACTTTATTAGAAATCACGTAATCCCTAACCTGCTCATAAAAGATAGCCTACCTGTGTAATTCCATATCAACATTCCTCCAATGACATTGCCATAACCACATCCATTATGGAATCAGTTGATTTTCCTAGGTCCGCCCTCATCCGCCAGTTGCCAGAGCCCGTTCATCTCATTAGCATCAATTGAAGATCCAACCATACGTTCCAAAACTCGAAGTCAAGTTGCATCCCAAAACGATATTCAAGCTTACACATCCCTCTACGTCCCAAGAAAACTCTTCCGTCACATTTCAACTTCCTAAGCAAACTACTCGATCTCTGTTGCTCGTACTTTACCTGCTAAAATTTCGACTACCGCGAGACATATCTCTCCATGTCCCTCCCCATCCTTTGCTACTAAATACCGCCTCAAGTCATAATTATCTTCGTAGCATCCGAACTAATAAATCTCCACCAACTCTAAGCCTCCATAAAGATTATCTTTCTCGAGCTGTCAACACTAGAAATGTTGATTCGACCCTGAAACCGCCACACACCTCCATCTCCGATAACTGCTTCTTAGGTTCCACTTCACAACACTGTGCCCCAAAGGAAAACATACCGACGAGCCTTAATTCATGCAAATAAGAACGACAACACCACACCACAAACAATAATTCCACCACGCTCGGAGATATCAAATCTCGCCACTCCGTCAACCCAAACCTGAACATCGTAGCCCAGATGCCTCTCCAATATTGGAACGAATGTCATACTTCCCAATCATGAATCAAATAATCATCCTCATGAATCTTTAATTTCCTCAACACATAGCAAGCACCCTACTATTCACACCAACACTGCGCTATAACAACACATGAACATCACAATACACTGTGCATAGCATCGAAATTATGGGCAACACCAACATTGGGCTGAAGCAACATAAAACCATCCATAAGGCGACGATAATAGTCTGTCTGTATACCTAGAGAATAACATACCACACCACATCGGTTTCATCTCTACAACTCGCCGGTGTCCAACTAATATTGAATGTTTGACAGCGCGTATGAGTGAGTAGGAATGAACTGAAGACATAAGCTTCAACTGAAATCAAGTTGCACGACAAGGAATCAATCAAGAAAGGGAAGTTATCCTAACAGCCATGTCGCCTCACGAAGATAAGTATAGACGTCTATGTACCGATCTGCAAGACTCTACTAGACTTGCTCATGACTCATGAGACCTACGTGAACCTAAAGCTCTGATACCAAACTATCACAACCCAAATTCCATAATAGGTCATGACGATACCCAACAATGCTACTGGGCAAGCCAAGGCATGAACTTCCACTTAGTTACCCATTTTAACTCTTAAACACCAAGAATTTCATTAAATAAATAGAATTACATCTAGCACTCATAGAGGAATGTGATTTTCTTTACCAAATTTCTGAATATAAATAAATCATATAGTGAAGGGATAATAATAGTAATATTAAATACAATTATGAACATCCACTAGGAACCCCCAAAATCTGGTGTCACAAGTGCATGAGCATCTACTAGGAAACACGATACTAATACTACATTTGTCTAGAATATAAAGTAGACATGATCAAAATAAATGAATAAGATAGGGAATCTATGAGCTGTGGATCATAACATGTAATGCAACTCACCACAAATTCTCCTCAGCAGTTGCGCCTGTTTGCCAAGATGACCACCAAATGTACATATCCCAGTATATGCACAATCAGTGCAAAAGTGTTGCATGAGTATGCAAATTAACGCATACCAGGTAAGTATTTAGCCTAACCCTGAAGAAGTAGTGACGAGGGGTCGACACTAACACTTACTAGTGGTCCAATAAATCAGGTATAGTAAAAGTAAACATATATGAGGCATAGAAAGTAAAAAAAACAAAACATATATAAGTGCAAAATACAATCCTCAATAGAAGAATAACCACAAGGTCCTCAACAATCAGATACTACCTCTAAGAGAATACATAGTGATCGATACTAGATAAGATGTCACATCTCAAGTTAGGAAAACTCATGGATACATTGACTTCTTATCGAATATTAAGCTTCTGCAGAGACGAGCGACCCGATCTCATAAGAGTGTTTCATAGAATTGTCGAGGCAAATGAATCGATCCCATAATAATATGATACAAGATATTGTCGAGGAAAACGACCCGATCCCATAAGAATATGCTACTGTACCGAGCGAACGACATGATCCCATAAGAGTGTCTTACAATATCCTACCGAGACGAACGACCCGATCCCATAAGAGTGTGTTACAATATCCTGCCGAGGCGAACGACCGAATCCCATAAGAGTACTGTTGAGGCGTTCAAGCCGATCCCATTAGAATATGAAACTTTAACGGGCCTTGACTCCACTCACAAATATACATGTGAGTTATGATATTCAAGAAAACTTTGCGATGAATACACACAACGCGGGAGAAATCCGTAAGTGAAGTACAATTTACACGGCTAATTAAGTAACTCGTCAAATATCTAAAATATCAAGTCTGATACTCACGCGAGTCTAGTCTCAGTCTTAATGTAAATTAAAGTAGTTAAACATGCAAGAATAACTCAAATAATTCAATTACAATATGGCATGAGTCTAAATCTACCCGGACATAATAAGAAATTCTAGCATAAGCACGGACACTCGTCACCTCATATGTGGTACCTCCCACAACAGGTAGCATATAACAAATGCAATACCTACGGGGTAAATTCCCCCCTCACAAGGTTAGACTGGAGACTTACCTCGCTTTGAAGTTCCATAACCGGCTCGAACGCCTCTCTAACACCCAAAACTGATGCCAATCGATCCGAAACTAGTCAAACAACGTGAAAACCAATAAAAATATATTCCAATATTCATAATTTAACAATTAATTATGATTTCCAACTCCATTCAAAAAGTCAACAAAGTCAACCCCTGCCCGGATTCTAAATATTTTCGAAGATAAATATTACCCATAACACCACGAACTCATATATATAATATATTTCTTATTCTATGTCCAATTTCATGGTCAATCAATTCTATGTTTTTCATCAAAAATCCCACAATTTCAACCAATTACCATGTTAAAATCCATATATATTACATGTATTTAACTTAAAACAAGTGATAATCACTTACCTTATGATAGTTTGATGAAAATCTCCCCTCAAAGAGCTCCAAAAATCACCCAACAAAAGTGAAAATGAGAGAAAAGTGAGCCAAGTCCCGTAACAAAAATCATTCTGCACAGGCCTTTCCTCATCACGATCGCAAAATGTCCTCGCGATCGCGGAGGCCAAACCAACTGCCCCAAAATTTTCTTCTTTGCGTATGCGAGGTCCACTTCACAATCGCGATTCTCAGACAACCCAAGCCTACGCGAACGCGAGCCAAGCTCCGTGAATGCGAAGGCAAAATCTCCCAGCCCAACAACTTCCTCTTCCGCGATCGCGATCGCGTTGAACAACTCACTCAACAGGCCAACCTCCACAAACCAAATCGCATACACGACCCCAATAACGCAAACACATAGAAAAACTTGACCACCTTCTGCCATCACGACCCTCTTTCGGCGATCGCGATGAACAATAACTCCACCAGCTTCAACTACCCTCCGTGATCGCAAAGCACATGCCTGTCACCAAAAAAGCAGCAACATCTAAACAATGAGAATTTGTTTGAAACCACCTTGAATCACACTTGAGGTCCCCGGACCCCGTCCAATCACACCAACTAGTCTTAAAACATGACATGAACTTGCTTGAGGCCTCAAATCACATCAAACAACATCAAAACTATGAATCGACGATCAAAATCCTTCTTTCCACATTCAAACTTCGCCGAACACGTCTGAATCACACTTAAACATTTCGAAATGACGCCAAACTTTGCGTGCAAGTTACTAATCACAACATGAACCTATTCATAGGCTTAGAACCCCAAACGGGTATCAATAACACCAAAGTCCACTTCAAATCAAATTTAGGAAATTCTAAAACCTTTAAAATGTCATCTTTCCACATTAAGCGCCCGATCCAACCGAAACTCGATCGGAACATACGCCCAAGCAAAATCATCATATGAACCTATTGGAACTTTCAAATCCCGATTTCGAGGCTGTCTATTCAAAAGTCAAACCTTGGACAACTCTTTCAACTTAAAGCTTCTGAATCGAACCATCGAAAATCGAAATCAACCAAACGTGCAAGTCATAATACATAGAGTGAAGCTACTCAAGGCCCCAAACCGTCAGACGTCGCGCTAAAACTCAAAACGACCGATTGGGTTGTGACAGAAAAAGAAGAGCAGAGGACGTTTTTAAACTAAAATTAGTTTATATCATTGTATTCTCTAGAAAAATAGAAAATCAATTTATTCCTCGCACGATAATTAACCTAAACTTTTGATACTTCATCTATACCAACTGAAAAAGACTTTGCGTTTAGTTGTGTAAAAAAGATCTGTTTGCCCAAAATTTATAATTAATTAATAAATAATTTATTATTTTCTTGTATTATGATATTTTAAATATAATATATTAATAACGAGATGTTAGGCGAGATATAACATATTTTGTATCTTATATAATAATAATCTATACCTATCTATATCTATCTATCTGTATTATTATAAAAACACGAATAATTTATGCTAAATATCGAATGACTAAAATATCATTAAAATATTGATCGACTTTTATACCTTTAATTATTTGCATAATTTAAGGATATAATTATAAATTACCTGAGACTGATTTTTCTTTTCATATAAACAATGCATACATTAATACTACGTAGCTGACTATGGGACAAATTCTTTTTCCTTTCTTTGGCGGCATACTACTTTTTGACCAATTTGGTTTTTACATAGTCAAATTCTTTTTTTTTTGGCCTACTTTTGCTTCCTAAATAATTTGGTTTCTACGTAGTTAAAAAAATGGCATACTCCTACTTTTTTCTTATTTAATCTTTACCAATTTGACGGCATACTACTTTTTGGCCAATTTGATTTCTACATAGTCAAATTCCCTTTCTTTTTTTGCCTACTTTTGCTTCCTAAACAATTTGGTTTCTACGTAGTTAAAAAATCGGCATACTCCTACTTTTTGGCCGCTTTTTTTTAGCCTTTTCCTTTGTCCATAACAATATTTTTCCCTAACAATATTTTTTCTTATTTAATCTTTACCAATAAAATTCAGCTTAATTGTACGAATCCATGTAGGAAAAGAAGAAGTCAGTTACTCCTATAAAAGATGACATTGTTCCACATTGTTCAATGTTCTCTAAAGATTTTGGTGTAGATCGAAGCAATTTTCTCCAAAGGTATTATTAGTTTTCTCTATTGTTCCCGTTTTTCGTAATTGAGTAAGTTTCAGTTTTTCGTAATTGAGTAATGCTTTAGGGTCATGTATATGAATTACAGGAAAAAATAACGACATCTTAACTTTTATTGTAATGGTATTTTGTGTTGTACGTCTTTGTTTTTCGAAGTAGTTTTTAGTTTTAGATATCAAAGTCTTTTATATTGACGTAGTATTATGTTTAAATTGTATATCTTTAGAGATTAATGGTTTGTGTTATTTCAACTAATTTTAGTGTAACAAATATTAATTTTCAGCTATTACATGATATTTTGCATGTTTTACTTATATATTGTAGGTATTTCGCGCCACATAATGGAATCAGATTTGGAAAAACAATATGTCCCAATAAATAACCTTAAACTTTATGATGTTGAATGGGTAATTAAGGTATTGATTATTCGAAGAGGACCAATAATAAAATGGAGAAGGTTTGTGTTGGCATTTAACATTTGTTGATGAAGAGGTAGGCTTTTTTTATATTTATTTTGATATAATTTATTACTTATTTGTGTTATTTTTAATTAATCTAAAATTATTCGTATATTAATTTATAGGGGACAAAGATCCAGGCAGTACTGTTCAATAAAAACGTTGAAGATTGGAAAAATCTATTTCAACAGAACAAAAGTTATTACATTATAAATGGTCGCGTGAAGGCTGCTAATTCTACCTATTTATCTGTGCACAAGGAGTTGGAAATCTCTTTTAGCAATTATACTACAGTTACGGAATGCACCAACCACTTTTCGACCACAAAATTTTTGAATAATTTTCTATCTTTAGCAGAGGCAACAAAATCCACCGTCGAAACATTATTTGGTAATTTACTTCTCGCTATCTTTTGATAATGCATTGGATACTTTTATTGTAATGTATCTAAGTACTCACATTAATTCCTTTAATAGTTACTTTGTAACTTACGTGTGATTTCTCTTATACTTTTCACAGACGTAATTTGCATCCCAATAAAAGCAAAGGGACCATCAATGGTGAGAGAAAAAACAGAGGCTCGAAATAATAGTTACAGATGAAACGTAAGTAACACTTAGTTAAGATATTTAATATTTATATTAAGTAATTATAACATATAAACTATTTACTTATTTCATGCCCAAGTAATACATATTTCAATTGTAAAATTTAGGCTCGATCGTAAAACTGTAACCATGTGGGGTGAGCTAGCTGAAAAAGATGGTGAAATTCTACAACAACTGATAAATGAGAAGCCTGTTGTAGCATTTTGTGATGTGAAAGAGTCTAATTTTCAAGGTATTATTTAAGAAATTTTTATAAGCACAATTAATTCTTTATCAATTAAATTTATATTAAGATTTATTTGTCTTTTGTGAGTAGGGAATTTTTGTATATCTACGACTCATATTAGTAGTGTGTTGATCCATCCAACATTTCAAAGAGCAAAAGGGATGCAAAATTGGTAAGATATGACATTATTGTTGACCCAAAATATTACTTCTTAAGATGCCAATTGATAATCATTAAGTTCCATATTTACAGGCATGATGGTATGAAAGCGCAAAATAAAGATATTACTTTAGTGCCATCTAAGCTAATTAGAGAAGCTAGAGAAGTGAAGATCAAAGATATCATAGATGGTTCATCTGCAACTATGAAGGTAAGTTTTATTAAATACTTTATATCTCCTTTTGAACATGTTAAACGAAATAAAATAATTGTTATTTGTAGGATTCATATTATAGATTTAATGCACGAATAACAATGCTTGTAGACAAAGATGAGCCGTGGTATTCTTCTTGCAAGAAATGCTATAAGAAAGTCAATATTGAAAACAAAATTACAAATTGTAACAGTTGTATGTCAAAAAACGTTGATCACAAAGAAAGGTAATATGCATACTCATTCACTTCCTTTATATCTCTTGATATTAAATAAGTTATTAATATAGTTATGCATTATTTTGTAGATATCGTCTAAAAATCGATGTGTTTGACGGCGATCGACATAGCAATATTACACTTTTTGATGCTGCAAGATACTTGCTGGGGTGTGATGTTAAAGAGTATATCCAATCGATCTCTAAAAAGGTTATTTTATCTTTTACTTTTATATTTAGTATTTGTATACTTAATGTATAACTTGACGGCTATTTGAATACTATTGTGCTTCCTTTAGTAAAATAATATTTTGGCTAATATATTCCTTTTCATGCTACAGAAAGAAGCGCTCGAAATTTTATTTTTACTCAAGATATTTTGGCTAATATTTGGGCTGAAAAAGCTCGTCGATCCAAATGAATCATTCTTCTGGTCTCTCTTCGCTCCCCAC
>ML246014.1:0-10148 GCA_005239495.1 Nicotiana undulata | reverse complement strand
ATGAAGTTCATAATTCTTATCTGAATATTATGTACATTTAATTCGCAGCTATCATAGCTTAATTTTATCAAATATCAGTAATAACTCGTACAAACATCAGATAATATCAAACAAACAAGTAGAACATGCTCGTGGGTCCTACGACTACCTGATATACAGTATAGATGCCACGTACGAGCTCTCGTCATGTGGTACGTACGTAGCCCCCTCAACGAGCACAATTAGCAATCAAGAGCCTAGGGGACATTTCCCCCTTACAAAGTTTGGAAAGGAGACTCACCTGGACAAGTGCTCCTCCGGCCAACAGACCAATCAACAAGATGCACGAATCCTCCGAATTACCCTCGATGGCTCGCAACTAGCCAAAAATACATAATTATATCAGTTTATGAAGATTAGAGGAGGATTTATCAAATATTTCCTTAAAAACGTATTCTTGACGTACTTTGGAAATTCAACTCTGAGCCTCGGCATCCGAAAAATTATAATTCTTGAAGAAACGCGCTATACGTCGCCTAAGGATCAAGATTAACTCAATTAATCATCCCTCAATGGCCCAAAAATCAGAATTCACATTTTCATCAAACCCCTATTTCTTCCCCCAACAATTTCTTATGAATTTCAATTAATTAGGAAGAGGAAAGTCTCAAAGAACGGAAGAAATTGACATGCGGAGGGTTAAGGATTACTTACCTGAGGTAATTGGGCTGAAACAGTCGTTCTGGAGCTCTTGGGGTCGTTAACAATGGAGGAAAAATTGATTTTTGGATGAAAATTCACGAAGTGGGCTATTTATAGGTCTGCCCAACAGTTTCCGCACCTGCGACCTTTGGATCGCAAGTGCGGACTCGCACCTGCGGGAAAAGGGTCGCTCCTGCAAAAAAAGGCCTGGGCACTGGGGGAATTCTCGCACCTTCGGACTTTGGATCGCAGGTGCGGACTCGCACCTGCGGGAAATTGGCCGCACCTGCGATGGCCTGGGCCCTGGGGATTGCTTGCGCCTGCGGAGTCTGGTCCGCTCCTGTGGAGCTGCTCCTGCGGAGCCGCTCCTGCGGAAGGAGCCGCGCCTGCGATTGATTTTCCGCTGGTATGAACCTCGCACCTGCGGCTCATGGACCGCAGGTGCGGTCACACCAGCAAATTCCCACCAGCAGTTCAATAGCTGGTTTTTGACCCCATTCGGGGTTCGGGAGACCCCTGGGCCCACCCGAGCCCTCGACAAATTATACCAACGAGTTCCAAATCACATGACGTACTCGCTCGAGCTCCCAGAACACTAAAAACATCATTCAAACCAAGAATCATTCTCCAAAACCTCTTAGATCAAACTTAGGATTTCAAGAAAAAATAAAATGGCTCATCAATACGCCGAATGGGTCTATACTGCTTGGAATGACCCTAAATTTTGCGGACAAGTCATAATTGACTATACGGAACTATTGTCAGTTCCCTAATTCCATTCGAACCATGATATTACGAGGTCCAATTCCAGGCTGAATTCCAAATCTTATGAAATCCTGAATTCCAATTCAGGTGCCGAAATACTCCCGGGTCATCAGAAACCCGAGGCGAACACACTCCCAAGTTCGAAATCATCATCCGGAGCTGTTGGAGCTATCAGAACTCAATTCCGAGGTCGTTTGCTCAAAATGCCGCTCCAAACCAAAATCAGCCAAATAGGCTAGCCTTCAGGAACCAAGTGTTCCTGAACTAGCCAAATCACTTATGAATCTCGAACTACCTGCCCACACAACTCATAAGGCACGAGTAGTCACTATGGAAAGAGTCATTCACGGGAACGGAGTCCCAATACAAAAAATGACCGGCTGGGTCGTTGCAAGAGCTATTGGCATTAATGGATAACACAGTGTCAATATAACTTCTTGGAGAGTAGGAATAACACTGATTCTAATGTTATCATCATCAGTAATACATCTTTCAATATTGTCTAGTGCTCAAAATCAGTGTTGCTGGACTCTTCAGAAAAGAGGTTCTTGTAAAAGTCCACAACTCCCTCAGCAATAGACAACAATAGACTCATAATCTTTAATCCAGTTTCCTTCTCCATCTTGAATCTTTCTAATTGGCAACTTTCTTCTTTTCTCTTTGATAGTCGCATGGAAGTAGTCAGTATTGACATCACCCTCATTGAACCATTTAACTATAGGTTTTTGGCTCAAAATAGAGTCATGAATCTTTAGGTATCTTATAAACTGTGCTTAACTCTTAGATAGATCACTTCTATTCTCTGGAGAATTATTGGTCATGCAAATCTCTTCTAGGTCCCTGATGAGATTTTCCATTCTTTTAGGTACCTCAAAGATATCTCCAAAGGTTGCCTTGGGCCATGTACTAAGTGCCTTAGTAGTGTTCTTGATATTCTGATGCAGAATGTATAAGGGATTGCCTTGGATGTAAATACTCGAACTGTTCTGCACTATCTGTTTGAAATCAGAGTGTTCAGTCCAGAAGTTGAGAAACTTGAAGTACATGGTTCCTTCTGTATTTTGATGATGTAGCTTCACTAGAAGTGGAACATGATCTGAGCAGGATCTGGATAGGTGTGTGACAGATGTGCTATTGTGAATATCAAACCAATCAGAATTGTATACCAATCTATCGAGTCTTTTCCATATAGTGAGGGGAGGCAAGAACTGGTCCCACTGACCTCCGAAGTCAATCACACATGCCCTGAGCATGTCCTCTAATATCTGAACTGTACGCTCCAACTGACCATCAGTTTGAGGGTGAAATGTTGTGCTGAGATCTATCTGGGTACCCATCTCACTATGCAATGCCCTCCAGAAATGCGAGGTGAACTGAGGACCTCGATCTGATATAATGGACACCGGCACACCGTGCAACCGGACTATCTCCCGACCGAAGATCTAGGCCAACCTCTCAGAAGTATAAGTAGTAGCCACTGGAATGCAATGCGCCGATTTGGTCAATCTATCCACAATGACCCAAACCGCGTCAACCTTCCGCAAAGTTCGAGGCAACCCAACCACGAAGTCCATAGTGATGCGCTCCCACTTCCACTCAGGCATGGGCATATGCTGAAGTAGGCCTCCTGGCCTCTGGTGCTCACACTTAACCTGCTGGCAATTAAGACACCTAGCCACATACTCCACAATGTCCTTCTTCATCCGCCTCCACCAGAAACGCTGCTTCATATCACGATACATCTTTGTAGCACCAGAATGAACAGAATACCTAGAGTTGTGTGCCTCCTCTAGAATCCTCCCTCTAAGGCCATCGACATTAGGAACGCATAAACGGCCCTAAACTCTCAGAACACCATCCTCGCCAATAGTAACTTCCTTGGCACCACCCTGAATCACTGTCTCCCGTAGCTATGCCAAGTACAGATCATCAAACTGCCGAGCCTTAATCTCCCCCGATAACGAAGACTGAGCAACCACATGTGCTAAAACTCGATGAGGCTCTGAAAGGTCTAATCTCATCAGGCGATTAGCCAAGGACTGAATGTC
Organism: Nicotiana undulata; assembly: GCA_005239495.1. NCBI lineage: Eukaryota > Viridiplantae > Streptophyta > Magnoliopsida > Solanales > Solanaceae > Nicotiana > Nicotiana undulata. The sequence continues at coordinate 6,654 of ML246014.1, read as the reverse complement.
CAAGTCTAGAGGTCTCTCCTCTACTGCAATATAAGCCAAGCTACCCATACTCTCTGCCTTCGTGCTTAAGGCATCAGCTACCACGTTTTCCTTGCCCAGATGATAAAGAATGGTGATATCATAGTCCTTCAATAACTCAAGCCATCTGCGCTGTCTCAAATTAAGATCCCTCTATTTGAACAAGTACTGCAAGCTGCGATGGTCTTATAAACCTCACAGGACACTCCATACAAGTAGTGCCTCCAAATCTTAAGAGCATAAACAATCGCCTCCAACTCTAAATCGTGCACAGGGTAATTCTTGTCATGAACCTTCAGCTGGCGCGAAGCATAATCAATAACTCTCCCTTTCTGAATCAAATTACACCCCAAACCAATGCGTGAAGTGTCGCAATACACTGTATACATCCCTGAACCGGAAGGCAATACCAGAAATGGTGCTGAAGTCATTGCTGCCTTGAGCTTCTGAAAGCTCGCCTCACACTCGTCGGATCATCGAAACGGGGCATTCTTCTGAGTCAATCTAGTCAATGGGGATGCAATAGAAGAATACCCCTCCACAAAACGGCGGTAATAACCTGCTAGGCCCAAGAAGCTCCTGATCTCTATAGCTGAAGTATGACGCGGCCAACTCTGAACTGCCTCGATCTTCTGAGGATCAACCTTGATACCCTCTCCGGATACCACATGCCCCAAAAATGCCATGGAATCCAACCAAAACTCACACTTGGAGAACTTAGCATATAGCCTTTGTTCCCGCAAAGTCTGGAGCACAACTCTCAATGTTGCTCGTGCTCCCCCAGGCTACGTGAGTAAATCAAGATGTCATTAAAAAAGATAGTGACGAAAGAGTCAATATACGACCTGAACACCTTGTTCATCAAGTCCATAAATGTTGTTGGGGCATTAGTCAATCCAAAGGACATCACCAAGAACTCATAATAGCCATATCTCGTACGAAAAGCGGTCTTCGGAACATCTGAGGCTCGAATCTTCATATGATGATATCCCGATCTCAAATCAATCTTAGAAAACACCTTAGCACCCTGCAACTGGTCAAACAAATCATCGATGCGCGGCAAGGGATACTTGTTCTTAGTGTTGACTTTGTTAAACTGGCGGTAATCAATACACATCCGCATGGACCCATCCTTCTTCTGCACAAATAAGACTGGAGCACCCCATAGTGACACACAATCTGATAAACCCCTTAGCTAACAACACCTCAAGCTGCTCCTTCAACTCTTTTAACTCCTTCGGAGCCATACGGTACGGGGGAATGGAGATAGGCTGAGTGCCTGGAGCCACATCAATGCAGAAATCAATATCACGATCTGTAGGCATGCCCGGAAGGTCTGAAGGAAATACATCACCAAACTCTCGAACAACTGGCACTGAATCAATCGTCGGAGACTCGGCGGTAGTGTCCCGCACATAAGCAAGATAGGCCAGACAACCCTTCTCGACCATATATCGAGCCTTCATGAATGAAATAACCCGACTGGTTGCATTGACTAAGGAACCTCTCCACTACAACCTAGGAGACTCGGGCATGGCTAAAGTAACTGTCTTGGCATGGGAATCTAGCACAGCATGATAAGGACATAACAAATCCATGCCTAGAATAACCTCAAAAATCAACCATGTCGAGCAATAAAAGGTCCGCTCTGGTCTCGAACCCATAGAAGGTGATCACACAAGACTGATATATCCATTCTACCACCACAGAATCGCCCACACGAGTGGACATATATATAGGAGAATCCAAGGACTCACGAGGAGCATCCAAGAAACAAGAAAATAAGGCTGACACATATGAATAAGTGGATCGTGGATCAAATAGCACTGATGCCTCTCTACCACAAACTGAAATAGTACCTGTGATCACAGCGTCAGAGGCCACTGCATCTGCTTGGGCCAGAATATCATAGAACCTGGCTGGTGCACCGGGAGACTGACCTCCGCTGGAATGAATAGGAGCTGGCAGAGCTACTCCTACCTGTCCTCCACCTCTAGGGCGGCCTCTACTAGTCTGTCCTCCACCTCGGTGTGGACAGGGCACCGGTGCTGAGTATGTAGGCTGATAACGCTGCTGAACAGCCTTGACCCGAAGCCTAGGACAAGTGCTCCTCATATGGCCTGAATCCCCACACTCATAACATCTCACTGGTGGCATGGCCTGCTGCCCGAAAGAAGAACCCTGGATAAGTAGGGGACGATGAGAACCCTCTGGCATGGCACTGAAGTAAGGACTATAAGACCCCTGATGACTGGAATACCCGCCAGAGTAACCCTGAATAGCTGGTGGGCGGTAAGAACTCTCTGGCATGGCGCTGAAATAAGGCCTCACTGGAGCACCATGGGAAGGTGGTGGAGGAGCTGAATATGGAGGCCTGCTAGGCTGGCCTCTGCCAAACTGACCCCTACCTCTAACTGGGGCACCTTTAAAATCTCCTAAAAATCTAGCTCTCTTGTCCTGTTGGCCCTGCTCTCTGCCCCTCGATCGATAATCCTCAATCCGATGAGCTATCTCGAACACAAGCTGATAGGGTGTCCCCATCTCCACCTCTCGGACCATGTTGGCCTAATACCTGAGTGTAGCCCAGCTACAAATCTCCGCACTCTCTCAGCATCTGTAGGAAGTATCATAAGGGCATGACGAGACAACTCAAAAAACCTGGCCTCGTAGTCTGTCACTGACATCTGTCCCTGCTTCAGCTGCTCAAACTGATACCGCAGCTCTTCCCTCTCAGAGGGTGGAATATATCTGTCCAGGAATAACTGAGTGAACTGCTCCCAAGAGATAGGAGGGGAACCTGCTGGTCTACCAAGGATGTAGGACTGCCACTATCTGCGGGCTCTGTCCACACGCTGAAAAGTAGTGAAATCCACGCCATAGGACTCTAATATCCTCACGTTGTGCAGTTTGTCCCTGCACCGATCAATGAAGTCCTGAGCATCCTCGCCTCGCTCACCCCCGAAGGCTGGAGGGTGAAATCGAGTCCATCTATCCAATAACTTCTGCGGATCACCGTCAGCAGCTGGTCTGAGCTCTGGTGCTACTGCTACTGGCTGGACCCCACCCACGGGCAGTGTACCCGGGGTATGATGTAATGTTGCTGTCTGACCTGCATCCTGGGCAGTAGGGGTCTGGACTCCCCCTCCCGCCTGAGAAGTAGCAGGATCTGCTGGAAATAAACCAGCCTGGGACATAGTGTCCATAAATCTCATCATACGGCCCATGACCTCCTGGAAGCCTTGCGCCGTCATGAAGTCCACTGGAGCAGGATCTGCTGGGGGCACCTCGTCTTGCTCCTCAATGATAGGATCCTCTGGTGGTGGTGCAACTGGAATAGCTATGGGATGCCCTCGTCCCCTACCTCAGGCCGGTGCCCTCCCCCGGCCTCTGCCACAGCCTCTGACGGCGGGGGTATCGGCATCTCCCGGTCTGGAACATCGGATGCAAGCGTCCTCACCATCTATGAGAGAATAGAAGAATGAGTTTTAGTACACCATCTACTGCACGATAGAGTATGAATAAAGAGAGGTTTCCTAACTCCCTATAGCCTCCTGAAGATAAGTAAAGACGTCTCTGTACTGATCCGCAAGACTTTACTGGGCCTGCCCATGACTCGTGAGACCTACGTGAACCTAGAGCTTTGATACCATGTTGTCACGACCAAAATCCAAACTCAGGTCGTGATGGCGCCCAACGTCGGGGTCAGGCAAGCCAACACTTGCATTACTAACGAGATTACCTTATTTGATAGATTATTCCGAAACTTTGCCAATTTAAGGTTTAACATTGTGAGGTGACAACGTATAACTTATCCAAATATAAATCAACACAACCAAAAGGGCCGTAGATAACATATATACAGTGCAAAAATATAATATCTACTACGTGCCAAGACCTAGTGTCACAAGCTTACGGGCGGACTAGTGGAATATACAAAATAAGATAAAATAAATGTGCTACTGTCTGAAGGAAATGGACAGAGATAGCAAAAGACAACGCCCAAGTGCTACTGAGGATCGCCAAGGGGGAAGCAACTCACCGTAGAGTCGGGAATAGAGTGTGCTCTCAAGATCGGGCTCCGGTCTGATAACCAGATGCACCTGCCTCAGAACCTGTACAATTAAGTACAAAAGCGTAGCATGAGTACATATAAACAAATATGTACCCAGTGAGTATCCCGTCTAATCTCGAAGAAGTAGTGACGAGAAGTAGACGTGATACTTACTAGGGCCATGAGTAAATAACAAGGCTAAATAAGACTAAGGAGGGATAACAGTCCTGGAATCACAAAGATATGAAATATCAAATATAAATTTACAACTTACTTACTTCTACCTATCAAATCACAATAGTATATAATGAACTACTTTCCCTTTTTACGTGAAGCAGTTTATATAATAACAACAAGACTCTTAGTCAAATATACAACACATAGTATGCCGGAGCGTACGGCCGAAGCGTCGTGAAAATAAATGTGCATTGCCGAGGGTCGAACGGCTCGAACCATAGATTCATCTATTACCCCGCTCGCGAATCGATCATGCGACACGATTTACATAATGATAAGGCTACCCCGCTCACGAATCATACATGTGACGCGGGTTGTCATATACATACACAGAATTATTAGAAATTCAAGCATTTAACAGAGATTATACTTGAAAACAAGAACGTAAGTAATGAAATTAAAACATGACTTCCTAATATCTTCATGTCAATTCGAGAATAATAAGCAACTCAATCATACATTTAGGGATACATGTAAGGCACGTAAAAGCATGCTCGTGGGTCCTAAAACTACCCGACATGACAATAATAGCCACTACGTACGGACTCTCGTCACTATGTACGTACTTATCCCCCCACATACATTAACACGTAGCATTTAGATCACCTATGGGGACAATTCCCTCTTACAAGGTTAGAAAGGAGACTCACCTCGTGTCGAACCTACTCCCGGGTCAAGAATGTGCCCGAAACTCCGAACTAGTCAAATGTTATGTAAATATATTAAATTATACTCAAAAGAAAGAAATGTCCCCATTTTACTTAGTCATTTCATCTTTCTTGAAGAAATCCCAAAATTCACCCCTAGGCCCGCACGCTCAGATTCCGAAAATTCACGAAGGAAACACTCACCCATAACCTAAGGATCGTTAATGTATGATTTTGTTTCTAAGATTACATAGCCGATTCACGGGCAATTCCTTAAATTCTCGAAAACCCTAGGTTACTACCCAACTCCTTGAATTTTCACTAATTAAGCAATTAATTTAGCTAGTAATTCATGTATTATACTAACATTAGGGTAGAATTTACTAACCTCTTCAGTAGCTAGGTCGTGGGGAAGTTTCCCCAAGCTCTCAAGGTCTCTAATGGTGGAAGAAATGGGAAACAATGGACATTTCCCATGATTTAAAATAACACACTGCCTACAGTGGTTCCGCATCTGCGGTCTCGCACCTGCGAGCAAAGGCTCGCACCTGCGAGCAAAGGCTCGCACCTGCGGAAATGGACAAATGGGCCTGGGCTCACACCTGCGGTCAGGAGTCCGCACCAGCGGCTCCGCACCTGCGGGAAAAGACACGCACTTGCGAGAGATGGGTAGCCCACCAGGGGGTCGCACCTGCGAGGCTGGGACCGCAGGAGCAATCTCGCACCTGCGACTGGGCAACCGCACCTGCGATCAAACCAGAACAGGTGCACCAGCAATTGCTTCAGCTGGTGTTTTAGCCTCGTTTGGTGCCCGAGAGGCACCCGGGCCCACCCGAGCCCCTGTCCAAATATACCAACAAGTCCCAGATCATAATACGGACTCGCTCGAGCCTTTAGAACACTCAAAACAATGCTAAAACACAAAATCACATCTCAAAACCCCTAGAATCAAAACTTAAGAACTTCAAGTTCTTGAATTCTATAACAATGCGCCGAATCGACCTATACTACTCGGAATGACACCAAATTTTGCAGGCAAGTCATAAATGACATAACAGAACTATTCCCGATCTCATAATTCCGTTCGGACCACGATAACGCAAAAACACATTCCAAACCAATTTTCAAACTTAAGGAAATTCTTATTTCGATATTCGGCGCCAAAACGCTCCCGGGTCATCCAAAACCCATTCTGAACATACGCCCAAGTCTGAAGTCATCATACGAAGCTACTGGAACCGTCGAAACTCGATTCCGAGGTCGTTTACTCAAAATGTTGACCGAAGTCAAATTTGGCCTAAAAGGCCAACCTTAAGGAACTAAGTGTTCTTATACTGCTCTAAACACTTCCGAATCTCGAACCACCTATCCCCGCAAGTGATAAATCATAATAAGACGTTATGGGAAGTTTCATTTAGGGTAACGGTGTCCGATAACGCAAAATGACCAGTCGGGTCGTTACAGACTCTACATTTTATTACGCTAAAAGGCTCTACATTTTACTACGCTAAAAAATAATCTAAACTACATATAAACAACAAAAACATTTTAATCACATAACATTCACAAAAAACATATAACATACTCATTTCGAAAATAAAACACAAAACGGCATGGAACCAACCAACCAGAATATATGTAAACACCGTAACGCTGTCAATCCAGCTCAGTCTTTATGTACCATGATAAAATCAAGAGAAC